>PVKE010014657.1:0-34596 GCA_004027555.1 Craseonycteris thonglongyai | reverse complement strand
AAAACCGCGAAGTAGGATTTGCCCCTAGGAATTTTCTCATGGGTCGATGTCGCCCCGGAAACCCATCCCGCGCCTTTATGAGAGCCCGTGGGATGGACTCTGAGTCAGCTCATCTCTCTGTTTGACATGCAGGGATCCTTCTCTCTCGCGCATCCACATGAAACAACGCTCCTTTCCGCCATGTGGCTGCCGACAGGGTGGTATTTTTTCATTTTTATTTTTTGATGAATATTTTGGGGAAACCCGCGAAGCACTGAAGCCGCAAAACATGAAGCGCGAAGTGGCGAGGGAACACTGTATATACCTCATCGCTGAATGTCACTACAGTCACCTACAAAGTACTCCCTTTGGGAACTAAGCACTGATGCCAACACCTAGTCTACCCTTCAAAGCAGTTTTTGAACTCTTTTTCTGGAATGGCCAGTAGAGCTACTGTCATATTACCCTTGAGGTCTTGAATGGCATCAAAATGTCTCCCTTCCAATATTTCCTTTATCTTCCATAAAAAAAAGAAAAAAAAAAAAGAAAGAAAAAAAGTCATCGATTGGGGGCCAAATGAGTTGAGTAGGTAGGACGTTCCAATACATTTATTTGTTTACTGGCTAAAAATGCCCTCACATTTTACTGGCTAAAAATGCACTGTGTGAGCTGGTGAATTGTCATGGTGAAAGAGTCATGAGCTGTTGGTGAAAAATTTAGATTGTTTTCATCTAAAATTCTGTGAAACCTTTTTAGCACTTCCAAATAGTTAACTCGATTGACTCTCCGGTGGTACAAATTCATAATTAGCCATCTTTCTGATAGCGAAAACGGTGAGCAACATCGTTTCCAATCTTGATTTGGACTGACAGAACTTATTTAATTGTGGAGAATTGTCTGACTTCCACTGTGCACTTTGACGTCTTGTTTCAGGGTTGTATCGGTACACTCATGTTTCATTGCCAGTGATAACAAGGCCCAGAACACGGTCTTGTGTCTCTAAAACGTGTTGGCAAACTTTGACTCGCCCTTGCTTTTGTTCATCGATGACCTCCTGGGGAGCGTTTTTGCACAGACCTTTCTCATGCCAAGATTTTCAGTTCAGATTTTTCTGTGTCTTTATTGATGTTTACTTGGTCTGCTATGCTTTTCCCAGTCAGCCGAAGATTTTCACACACAATTTAATGAATTTTTGCAATGTGTTCATCAGTTCTGCTCATTACGGGCCACCCTGATATTTCTTCATCAGTGATGCTTTCTCTCCCCTCAGAAAAATGCTGAATCCGATTGTACACTGCATTTTCATGGCGTTATCCCCATCAACTTGGACTAACATGCCCCTGATTTCACTTCCACTCTTGCCAAGTTTAACAAGAAATTTAACATTTGTTTGTTGCTCTAACTCTGGCTCCGACATTCTCATGATAGCACACAAAATCATGCAACAATAATAAATGCCACTCAACAAGACACTGCCACACATCGACACAAACACAGCTGTGAGACACTGATATATCAAGGTCATGAAACCTTACTGATTTTTTTGTATAGTGCAGTCAATGTAAGCACAGTGGCATGTTCACGAACTTAATTGTCAGCTTGTAGTCTTTTATACTCCCAAAATGAGTAAGAAAAAGGTATCTTTTCTCCACTGTAGTTCACTGGGGAAACATGATTTTTGCCTTTACTCAAGTAACTTTTTACAATTTGAGCTGTTGTCCCCAGAAGCAGGAGGGCTTTATCAGGGCAAAAGAGAAATGAGAAATCTTGAACAGTGTCACAGGGCCTGAAAGCTTGAGGGCAGGAATGTCCACCTGTTCTCTGCAATATATCCACTGCCACTCAGCACAGAGCAGATTCTCAAAAACCATACGGTGAGGGAATGAATGAATGAATCAATCCATCACTGGTTTGATGGTTGTTTGCCAGTTTTTCAGCCAATTAGAAAATGATGTTTCACACTAAGATTATGTGCCTGCTGTGGAGTCTCCTTATTCTTATAGGAAGTTAGGTGCTTGCATAAAACCAGAATCACCTTTTCGGTGTGATAAGCAGTGTGTTTGCTAGAAAAGTACAGGCTTCGGGGGGTGAAAATCTTTGAATCCCAAACTATTCCCACTGGTTACTTAATTCTAGGCAAGTTATAGAAACTTTCTGAACCTCATGTCCCCTCGCCCCATCAGGATGTGTAAAATAAAGATTATATAGCACCATAGGGTTGTTGTAAGGATTGTATGGTACAATATGTGCAAACTGCCTTCTGCTATGAATAAATGTTAGTGCCCTCCTCCCTCCAGTCCCAACAGCCTATTTGGGAGTTATACTGAGATTGAGTAGGTGGAGTCAGTATAAATATCAGGGGAGCAAGTATAAGATTCTGGATGGAAATGGAAGGGGCTTTGGAGGCTGAAAATATACATAAAACATCATTAACATTATGGTTATCAAGCAGCTGATTTTATTGATGGTATGCTTTGCAAAAAATATATAAGTGAAGCTCCTATCATCTAGGTATGCTTCATATTCCATATCCTTACCATTTTCTTAATTTCTAATTAAATAATTTTTAGAAAAAAAAAACAACTTAGCTTTTTGCTTACCCACTTGGTCTTGGTTTCCTTGTTCTGGGTTCAAGAAACTCTGTCTCCTCCTCCATTTCTGTTGCAGGAATCATGTTGTTCTGAGAAGGCTGAGGTGAAAGCATTTCCCATTCATTGTCATGGGCGACAGCCTCCAACATAACTGCGTCTGGGCCAGGCCTGCTTTGAATCTTACTCTTCCATGATTGGCTGTCCAGAATAGAGGCTTCTTCTAATACTAAAGATTCTAGAGGCTTCCCTTCTCCCCGCACCTGTATTTTGGGACCCATGTCATCATCAGAGCCGGGTTCCACACCTTTGCTAGATGACCCAGGTTCTTTTCCCCTCACTTCTGATGATGGATTGCCAACCTTACTATGTCCCAAGACCATCCAACTCTGGTCTTGCTTGGGGCATTCGAGAGATGATTTCTTATCATCTTTGGAAGACATTCTCTCTGCAGAATGACCTTTTATTTCATTTAAGAAGGCAGGCTGACATGTGTCTGGGAAGCTTGTTAATTGAGTCCCTGACAGCCTCATTTGCTCAGAACCAATATGAAACTCTTCCATTTCAGAAGTGCTTTCTCTTGCCTCACAGACTGCTAGCTTTGAGGGTAAGTTTTCTTCATGGTTTACAAGTATGTAATCCATGTGTTGTGCTTGATAATCTTTGTTCTTCTCTGTGTACCTTTCTTTCCAGTGTTCTGGATTTATTTGCTCTGGCTCTTTGGTAGGAGTTATTTTTTCTTCTTCCAACTCTAATGTTCCCGTGCTGGCACCTAAATGTGGAAGACGAAGGTGAGAAGAAGAGAACAAGGCTTAATTAGCACATTATGTGATTTGTGATCTTTGCAAATGATCCATTTAAAGAGAGATAATTTACGAAATATTTATTTTGTAAAGCTGTTTAATTTCCTCATGCATTCTCAAGGATAGGTACGTATTATACAAGCAGTAGACATTCCTGCCACAAGATAGGACTTGGTGGGACATGCATTGCAAATGTAGTTAGCTCCTCGTTACACACATTGGTAGGCAAATGCATTAATTGAACAAAAACAGCAGTTTCTAGGGGATGGAGGAATGGTATGTTTCTTACCGTTTGGTGGTCCTCCGTCTCCACCTGCTGGTGAATCTGAGCTATCTGTTTCTACTTCCCAGTCAATGTTTGATGGAGACAACTCCAGGTTGGAGTCTCCTCCTACAGACAAAGAAACAGACTCAGGGTCTTCATGAATATGCAGGACAGCCAGCTGATGTCCAGGCTGTGTGTTTATGGTCTCAGTGTGGTTTTCCTTGTTTCTTTGATCAGGAAGGACAGGAAGCAATGTCTCTGCTGCTTCGCTCCCCAGAGACTCATCCTCTGGAACCCCAGCTTCCTCTCTTGTTTCAACATGAAGAGTAGGTTCTGTGAGATAGGACAAATCAAAGGGAGGTGTGTAGGGTGCCAGTGATTGTTTCTGAGCATGTTCTTCCAAGGGATGGTCACCACCATAAAGAAAGTGTTCAGGGTCTTTCATTAAATCTTCATCAATATTTTGGCCCATAACATCACATTCAAAATCACCCCATGAGGCTTCAGATGAACAGATATCTTGTTTCCCTACATCCCCATCAACTGGTGTGTCTAGATTGCCTTCTGACAATGTCAATTTACTCATGTCATCTATTGTTCCAGTGGATGTGTTGAGACCCGAGGCATCACTGAAACTGTGGTCAAAGGCAGCTTCACTTACATCCAGACAAGTGTCGGGAATTAAGGCAGGATTCTCAGTAGACAAAGGCTGCTCAAGGTTCAACAAGGCTCCTGTATAGGTCTGACTTTCGGGAGAAAAGCCCTCTGAGATCCAAGAGCTGTTGCCATCCACAGTTGGCTCTTGGTGAGTTACAAAAATACTGGTTCCAACACGCTTAATCATTGGCATTGCTTTGTCAATGGGTTCCAAAATTGGTGCCCTATCCAGGTTGGCTTCTTTTTCTGATGCTTTTAAACCTGTGCTATTTTCACCATTTAGTTCACAAGGTATGGGAGAACCATTTCGAGGGGCAGCAGGCTGAGAGAAGCCATTGGTGTTCGCTTCATCACTGACTGGAGGAAGTGGAATTACATTTTCAGGATATCGTTTTGAATTGTATGGGACAAATTGTTGCTCAGGCTCCTGATTAGTTTCATCATGCAGCTTTGGCTCAGTGAGATATAACTCACTGGCTTCCCCTTCAGGTTCCATCCCAGCACTAATGTGCTGCTCAGTCTCTTGCTTGGCTTCATAATCATGACATATATCAGGGCTGTTGGAAGCCTGAGAATTACTGTCCTGTTCACAGTGAGTCAATATATCAGGGTTCTTACCATCTGTTTTCAAACTGAATGGCTGCTTAGCATCTACCCACAAGTCAGGTGAAGCTGAGGCTGGTTGCCCACCATCCTGGAAGTTGCCATGTAAAATATCTGGAACAAATGTGCCTTGGGGACCTTCACCAAGGGTAGAGCCACCCCAGTCAGTACCTGACTTCTTTATCAACTGGACAGAAGAATTGACAGCAGAAACGTCTTCTGAGGCAATTCTTGAGTTTGTTATTTCACTGGGGTATGCGTTTTCTTCCTCCCACCAATTTGTTTCTTGACACTCAACAGTTGAAACATTAGCTACAACACATCCATTTTCATCTGTGTGAGTAAATGTTGGATCTGGCTGAACCCAGATGGACAGCGCTGTATTCTGACACTGCTCTTGAGTAGGTGTCTCAGAAGTGAGTTTGTCACCAGCAGAAGACATAAAGGTTTGCTCTCTGAGATCCTTTTCTCTAATTTGGTCCAATATTACAAGCTGACTAAGTGGATCAGCTTCTGGGTCTGGCTGCCTTGGTTGAATGTTCCAAAGTTGCTTGTGAGAGTTCTCTTCATTACTATCCAGAAAAGTTGACTGATGTGTATCACTGAAAGGGTTAGTACAATGTGTGTCGATGGACTCCATATCACCCTGAATGGGTACCCCCCAGGGACTCACATTTTGGTATACTGAAGAATTCATCTCCAAGACACCCATTGAGTTAGATAACTCCTCTTCAAATGCACTCTCACTTTGTTGCCTTTCCTGAGCAGAGGCATTCCACCACTTGGTGTTCTCAGTGGAAAGGCCAAGCATTTCCAATGTAGAAAAATTTTCATTCTTTTGTTCAGTATTGGGAGATATTTGCCATATGATATCTCCTGTCTTGCCTGTTTCTGGAGAGACTCTCATCTCCCTATCCAGTGCTGTAACCTGTACTTCAGTCTGCTTTAGTGGTGAGAAATTCCAATAATCAGGGCTGCTTTCCTGATTGTCACAGAATGGGTTTGATGTGTTCTCATTCTCTGTGAGTTCTGAACTGCCTACATAAGGGGATGATTCTTCAGATGTGGAATCTGCCATGGCCAAGAACTTATCAGATTCATTCAATGAATGCCAAGCTCTTGGTTCGCTCTGAGTAACATGACAAGTGGCCAAATCAATCTCCTGGTCCACTGACTCTCCATCACCTCCACTATCATCATCAGAACCTGAGTTTGTTGAAACAAATTTGGCATCCTTTGGCTGCACAGTGTCAGAAATATCATGTTCATGTCTCTCCTGATGGCTTTCCTGATATTCACCCAAATGTTCAGAATGTTTGCTGATTTTAGGACTGGATAAAGAGGAAAAAGAATCACTATCTACTGAGTCATCCCAAATCTCTATAAATTTATGAACCTTGTGATCTAAGCTCCTTTCAAACTCATCCATTCTGTTTTCCTCCAGGCCCTTTGTCTCAGGAATTACTTCTACTTGGCCATCAGTAATAATTAGTTCAGATTCTTGGTGATTCTGTTTACTCCAATCATCTTGATTCACCTTCTTAGGCCCAGTGTTGGGTCTGTCATCCCAAGAAAGCAATGCAGCTGAAGAATCATTTAGGTCAGGACTTGAGGCACTTGAATGTGTATACTCATGAGATACACTATCTCTGTCATAATTGCCGGATGAACTGGCTCCTGGAGGGCTGTTTTCAGCACTCTTGACGTCAAGATTATTAGTTATCTCAGAAGTTGTATAACTAACTTGCACAGCACTATCTATTGGGTCATCCCATTCATCATGACTTTGGGGACATTCCTGAGGTGCTTCTTGGATTACTTTCTCTGACTCCAGAATATTATATTCTTCAGTTTTCGCAAGGTCCATTTCAGGTAAAGATCCATTTTTTGTTGAACTGAGCATGCCTGAAATGTCAGTAGTTTCACCGGAATTTCTGGGATTCCTGAGGTGCTCTTCGCAGGTGTATTTTGCCTGCAGGTGATTTGGGGACACCTCTGTTTGTACCTTGCAGGAGTCGGGCTGGTAAGAACCCTTCTCCTGCTCTATGGCCTTCTGGGGTTCCTCAGTCTGAAGACTGGAGGTGACCAAAAGAGAGCTGATTTTGACTGACTCATTGCAGATTTCCTGAAGTTCAGATGCAATTGGGGAAGAGCATTCCTGGTCACCTTGTCCTTTTCCAGAAGTCCCCGAGGATCTATCCATCACTTTCTCCTCATGGAGGTGCTTCCTATCAGCGGGTCTCTGGGCTTCCTTCTCACTTTCACTTTGTTCTTGGTCCGGAGCTTCCCATGAATCTGAGCAAAGACCAGGCTCTGGATTTTCAAACCTGGTTGCCAAGGATGCTATATCACTGGGCAGATTTCCTCTGCACATACCTTGCTGGTCAGGATCAAGTGCTCCTGACTCCCTGGCTCCAGAGGCTTCTAGCACATCAGGGACATGACTGTCCTGAATTTCTGATGAACTGGGAATTTCAGGAGGTAATTTGCTTTGTTGTGAATCTCTAAAATACGAGGGGCCTGGTAACATTAATGATGACATGTCATCATCTCTCACAACAGAATCCCAAATACTATTCGCAATTAGCTGTCCACTTTTCTCATTTAGTGTGTGATATTCCTTGGGAGCAGTGTCCTTGCTGTGCTCAGAAGAAGCAGGGAGTTCCCAATCTGCTTGGTTGGCTTCCTGATACTCCACACCCCAAGGTTCTAGCTGTCTCACTGAAAACCGGGTTTCGGGTTCGGTATTTTCAGCCATGTATCCTTGTGCTTGACTGTCACCAGGAATGGCCACACCGCCACTGCAGTCATCCCAGTCCAAATCATTATCCGAGATGGTCGCAGTGGACTGAGCATCCTCCAGGATCACTCTGTTCCGCACGTCGACATTGTCGGTGGTCGCCCACCGGGAACCGGTGCTGTTGTGCAGAAGTGTCAGCTGTCGGTTTGCTTCGTTGTACAGCTGCATCATGCTGGGGTCGTCGTAACTGGACTGGCTGCTTTCTGCGATGTCATCCTCTGTGAAGCTGTCCTTGTCATCGGTGGGCTCTGTCTTGAGTAAATCTTTACCTGGGTTGTGAGTGGCATTTATTTCAGAACTGTTATCTGCATGAGGTGAAGCCCACATTTCTAGGTTCCCAGGACCAGAACTAATCCTATTTCGAGGTGGCTGTTGTAGTGACTGGGGTGGGATTTCATTCTCCTCTGGGGGAAAGTTAGCATCTTTTGACTCAAAACCTCCCTCTTTAGCAAATGGCTTGTTTTCCGTTTCTTTTTCATCTCCAGCAAATGTGGGTGACGTATAAGAATCAGAGGTGGAGTAGTTGGTATCTAAGGGGGAAGGCACGGAGTCTTCCCCAATGTTGGATGTGCTGTAATCGGAACACTTATAAGATAAGAAGGAATCTTCCCAAGGAGCCACATCTGACCCTTCTTTCTTGGTACTCTCCTCAAAGAGCTTCCAGGAATCTACCTTTTCATATGCTGCACCCCTAATTTTTAGATCCACAACACCATCCTGCTCATCCTTTGCTGGCTTATAACTATTCCACGCATGATCCACATCAGACCTGGGATTTCCATACATAAGAGGATTAGCCCTGGATGCATGGTTGTTTTTGCCCCAGATTTCTGGAGCTGCTTCATTATTTGCCTCACTGGGTGAATTATCCACTAGGTCTTCTGAAGGAAAAGAAAACCCACTTTTGGCCACAGCCCATTCATTCTGGTCCCTTACAGAAGGTACCTCACCACTCGTTGGGTGCAGATTCCACGTATTTTTCAAAGCCTTGGTGTCATTTTCTTTACTAAATGCACTCCAGGCTGGGAATGACACTGCAGAAGCTGGTTCACCATTATCTGTGGGATTTCCCCATGGCTCAGGCATCGCTGTGGGAGAGCGATCAGAACACCACAAAGCAGCAAAGTCTTCTAACAGGTGGTTTGTTCCCTGAGGAGAAGCGTTTGGCAAATGTGACTTCTCAGTGGGCAGGTTCTGAAACTGCAAGCTTTCCTCAGTTTGGTCTTGAATACTATTGCTGCCCAGCCCAGGTTGCCCAAACTCTGACTCCCAAGGACCTGACTTTGGGAATTTCAGACTTTTTGGTTGAAATATAGAATCTGAGGCTCTCCTATCAACTGCACTTGACTTATGATCTTTCCAGGATTCCGGGCTCTGGGGGACACATTCCTGTTCACTGGAACTCCATGCATCTGCAATATTTTTAGAGTCCATTTCCAAACCGCCCCACCAGCTGCTGCACCTTGCACGAGTCTGAGGTGGACCCTGACCTGCATCGACCTGCATTTGACCTGCATCGACAACTTTTTCAGTCATAGCATCTGGATAATGTAGAGCAGGTTCTTCAATGGATGGTGAACTCTCTACAAAGCTGTTCACAGGGACTGGTGGGACCTTTTCCCCAATATTTTTAAGCCCTTTGGATGAAAGAGATTCATCTCTCACAAAATCTGTCAGGCTCAAATTTCTTTCAGCATTTTCCTCAGGACTTTCTTGTCTCTGGACAAACTCTTCATCAAATTCCAAGAGGTTGTCTTTGCCAGCCTCTGACAAAAGTGAGCTAGAGGAGTAATTAGACATGTTCATCTCTATCCCACTGAGTCCTTTAGGCCCTGAGGGGAGCTGTCCTTCTGACGAATCACTGTTGGGGAAGAAGTCATCTGCCGGGGAATAGTCTGCAGAATGGGAAGATGTTTGGGACTGCCCAGAAACCATGGGGGCTGGGTCAAAGTTGAACAGGTCAAAGTGTTCCCCATGTTCTCCAGACCGTGCATGCTCTTCCACTGTTGCCCCTTCAGGGATGGGACTGTAGGAGTCAAACCCTGGGAGGAGGCTGTGATGAGGCCCAGTGCCTTCTCCCACTGGACTGTCATCACTGAGGAAAACTGAGCTCTCCTTGGAGGAACGGCTGCTCCTAATGGTGGCCAACCCGCTATCTGGACTAACCAGGTCTATGTTGACATCCACCTGGGCCTGGTTAGAATCACTGAGATCTGGAGGGTTTTCTATGAAATTCACGGAGTTGGGCTGTGGCTCGATGTCAGAGCCATATAACTCCATGATCCCAGAAGACCCCTGGGAGAGGGGGGCGCTGCCAGCCACCGCCTCTGTGGAGGATGTCCGACTGTTGGACACCATCTCTGGACACCTCCTACTGATGACTTCCTTAACCAGCAGAACCACCTGGTCACAAGTCACTGAAGCGTTCTCCTGCTGGTAGACCAGGATCTCATCACAGTCACATTCAAAGGGCTCCAGCTCTAGGGAAGGGTTCTGGCACTCTTCTAGTTCACAGCAAATCTGTGGGGGAGACACAGGGGGTTATGGGAGCACTCAGGCGAACTTTGCTCTTTACAATTTGTCTTTGTTTTTTTCTTAATATGAATTAATCTATGTTTATCTGTCTAGAAAGAGTAAATCAAACAACTGAAAACTGTATCATGTAAAACATGGAAAGTCCCACTCAATATACCACTAACTCTTTCTCCAATCCTATCAAATTGGGGTTTTGTTGAACTCAAAATCCAGCTGCTCAACGTTGCTGGCTCTTAAAAATTATACATAAATAGATTTAAAACCATTTAAATCCTTTCCTTAGTGTAAGCAAATAGCATACCATCTTCCAACAGAATGAAAGTATGAAAAGAGTGCAAACTTTTTTCAAGTTTGCAAAACAGAAATACTGCCAGCTGCTAATAAGAACTACAAGAAAGGTGTTGGAATAATGGGAAATAAGGCAGGAGAAATGCTGTGTTGAGGAGCAGGAGGCCAGTCCCTGCTCTAACCTCTGACAGCTTCATAAGGCAAAGGAGAAAGTAGAAAAGAGAAAGCAGCTGCAGGAGGCAGGAGTCTCCCACAATGCTCAGGCCCTAACTGTCCCTTCCTGTCCCAGGGAGCAGCTACATGAAGCCCAGAACAAACAGCGGCCTTGGGAGGCCAAGAGAAAATGTGATAGCTCGGGGTTAGAACTGGGCTGTTCTCTATGATGTTTAAGAAATGATGGGCATATTTTGCACACTGGGCCTTTGAAATGGTCCCACAGGATTTGCGGAGGTCACCACATCATCAACAACACACCACCATCAACAATAATAACTCAGCTCACATAGACAGGAATTATACTACTAGTGACCATGTATTGGATGTTTGTATGTGCTAGTTTGTATAGGCACAGTTCTAAAGGTTTTGGGTGCGTCATGTCTTTTAATCCTCACAGTAAGTCTACAGGTGAGAAACTCTTTATCCCCATTTTGCCAGTGAGGAAACAGAAGCACGGGAAGGTTAAATGCCTTGAGCCCTCACATGTAGCTAAGTGATGGAGCACCATTTTGAACTCAGGTAGTCAAGCTGCAGACGCTAACCCTTGACAATCTGGGACCTCACAAAGGGGGATTCCTCCGCAGTAGTCTTGGGCCTGAGTTTCTTAAGATTCTGCAGAGCTGTCTCTTAGGTGGTGTGATGGGGAGGAAAGGCGGGCGGAGTCCACTCAAGGGCTACTAACCAAGGGCTACACCTGCTCTTCTCCTTTGGTCTATTTTCAATTAACCAATTTTAAAATTGATTTGCTACTAAAAGTGATTTGAAAACCATTGTATGGAAGGCTTCAGAGACCTAAGTCCTATCCATGGAAAACCAGTGTCAAAGATAAAATTCCGCTTTGAATCCCAGTGCAGAGCAAAGCACTGAGAAAGCCCAGGCTGGTGACACAATGCACAGATGTATGAGCGCCAGAAAGACAGTACAGAATGCAGCTGCTGCAGGGGCAGCAGGCCTAGTTCGCATTTGGACATGAGGAAGCATACAAGCCCGAGAGTACCCGCAGTCATATGCCAAGAGGTGGATCTCTTGGGGGACAGAAAGTGAGGATGCAGAAAAGAAAGGAGTCAAGACTTTGCCCATAGCCACCTGTGCATACAAAAGGTGTTAAACTGTTAGTGAGGGAAGGTTTGTGATGAAACCATTCTATACCATACTATCCGTAATATAATAAATCACGAATATTCTCATACTTATTAAATATGCCTGTTTTGGTATATCCAGTGTCTTATTTTGAATAATCCTTGTCTACATCTTATGTCATTTCCATACCCTTGTATTAAAAGTTGCAGCTCTCAACTGAAGGAATCTGACTGAGTACCCAGTCAGAATTTTAGTACCTGGAGACAAACTAACTTTGATTAAAGCATCAGATCAGTGGTCATTCAACAATGGGCAACAGACAGGTGTTCAAACAGAGAATAAATTTTGTTAGTTATTAACAGGTATGCAAGAAAACAGCACTCAAAGACTAGCTATGCTTCGGGGAGCAGGGGTAGTAAGAAAGCTATGCTCTTTGGGTGAGAAAGCTATGATCTTTCTCTGTATAGACTCAGTCTAGAAGGGAAATGATTCTGGGGCTCTTAAAAAGGCTTAATGTGCAAAATACCTCCAACACGTCTTAAAACTCGAACTCTAAGACTTAATCTCCTGCACCAAGCTTTATGCTACCAATCCGTTCCCATCTTCCAGTGTGTTCTGAGAGCCAGCAGGTTAGGATGCAGTGACATGTGCCAGAGAAGGAGGGGACCTTACCTGACTGCCCAGCTCTAGGTTCTCTGAGTACACAGCGATCTGTTGTCGCTCCTCTGATGGATCACTGGCCAAGAGGATGAGAACATCAAAACCAAACTTGTCTGTAAATGCTTTGAAATCACGGGTCCTATTGCTGTGAGACATACAGTTCTGAAACAACAACAGGCAATTCAATAGTAATGTCAAACTGCTCAGCTTTGAGGAGTTGTGCCACAGATTTTTCCTGTCTTATGATGTTTGAAAAGAGATATACAGGGTGCGCCCCAAACAGGGATACAATCAATGACATTTATCACAATAGACTGGAATTTGTATAGTACGGTGTGTCACAATGTACTAGAAAGGTTTGAGGAATATTGCAATATTGATCGACGATATGCCAAGCACTTACAATATGAAACAGTGTAAAACTATGTAAATGTAATAAAGAATATAATATAATGCAAATAAACTATACTGTATACCTACTTTTGGGCCACTCTATTATTCAATGTAAGTAATATAAACATTTTGAGAAAATTTGGAAATTTTAATGCAGTGGCTAAAGATATACTTTGCTTGTTTGTTTTCCTAAACCAGGAAAGGAAAGTATATTCGCCATTATTATTAAGGATAGTTTAGACAAGAAACAAATATCTTAACATTTTTTCCCCTAAAGCATTTATTCAAATATTGGCTCTCCAAAACATACTTTTTCTCTTATTGTTCAGAGGATGTAGGAATGGCTCCTATTATTATAACCTATCACTGGAAAAATAGGGAGAAGTTATTGTTCTTTTCTACAATTGATTTCTAATACTTATTATTAACTCCAAGCAGAGTTCCTAAGGGTGAACCTAGCTGAGTTTACTGAATACTTTTTATCCCAGTGTAGATGTCTGGGAGGTTTGCAGACTAAGGGCTGTGATGTTGGGTCTGCTTGTTCTATATAATAGCTAAGGAGAAATGAATAACTGCAGAAAAGGCACCCACCATCACAGAGGACCTAAGCTTGTGGCTCACATCATCCTCATACTGTGCTGGCCTTTTCAAGTTTGTTTTTTTTTAAGATTTATTTTATTGTTTTTGACAGAGACAGAGCAAGACAGAGAGAAGGGGGTGGGCAGAGCAGTCTCCATAGTTGTACGTCATCAGATTTCAACGTCGTTTCATTCCACACATGTGGGCAGGGGCCATGCAGGGCTGGAACTGGGCTGGGGCCTCCCACATGGGAGGCATGCCCCCTTGAGCCAGGGGCCAAACTGGGGGTGGGGGTGGGGTGGGGTCGAGAACCACACTGGGGCGCCTCCTGCATGAGGAACACACCTCAGTTCAGCATATGGGTCCACACGAGCCGGGGCCGGCTTTGATCCTCGGTCCCTGTGGCTGCAAGGCAAGCGCTCAACCCGCTGAGCCCTCCCGGCTTGCCCTCAAATTTTATTAACTGCAATAAAAACTCCTTTGTTAGTGTGGTAGTCTTTCTTAAAGAAACACAATGAAGACCATATTTTATCCCATGGCAAAAATGCCTTGCATATGCTAGTTGTTCAAGAAATATCTGTTGAAGGACTGGAAAGACACATACACAAAATCAGCATGTGCTACATAATTCTCCATCGCAGCATATATAAGTATCTAGGTATCATATATAATCAATCAATTGACAGTGTATTGTGCTAATTAATGAAAATCACCATGATATGCACTCAAGAGATATAAAAAATTCTATTAATTTTTTCCTGACTATAAAAATATTCAGAATTATGCGTGCCATGGGTAAAATATGAAAGCAATACAGAAGTGCATCACGCAGGAAGTGGACGTGCCACACAGCCCCTCTTCAGATAACCCCTGTGAAGAGCTCAGCAGGGCAGTGTGGGCCGGTACAGATTTTTTCAGGTCCATATTAAGGTTTGTATGAGCCAACTCTTTGAAACCTATAGACTTGATATGTATGACTTAGACTATTTAAAATATCCATATCACATGTGCCCTGATTCTGCTGAGGTGAATCTCAAGGTCTATGAAGCCCTTGAGAAAGCACACGAGTCACTTGGCAGACGTGTGGGCCCAGCCCCTCATCAACTCCCACACCTCAAGGAGCCGTTATCGTCTAGTCCTGCAGCAGCCACTCATTCTCATCAGGCATCTCACAAGGCCACGTTCACTTTCTGGTTACAAAGAATTGCATGTGGGAATTCACAAAGGTCTCAAGATATGTTGGTAATGAATGCCAAGAGTCTATTATATTGACTTGGTAATGAGACTTATGATGTTCAAATACAATAGCTTTAGGAATCAATCATGTGTTCCAAAATGCCTACTGTTAGCTTTAATGCTTTTTATTTTTTTGTCTAAGAGCCACAATAACAACCATGAAGTAGATACTTTAAAATTTTAATTCACCCACAACAGAAGATATTTAGATGAACTTTGTAAAAATTGGACATCATATTATATACGATATGCATTCTGTAGATAAAATTACTTTAAATCATCATTGGTGTTATTCATCAAGATCCTCAATATTGAGCTTTTTGCTATTATGAATCATAAAGGAAGATATGGTTTTAAAGGAAAACAAGAAAGGACAGCAACTACTTACATCTTATCTCCAGTGACTGAGTGCTTTGGCACAAGAAACCCTAGAATTTTCCTTTCATGACATATTTTCATTATGTACATAAAATCCTTAAATAGGGGAAGCTGGGATGGCTCAGAGGGTTTAGCGCTCATTTTGTAGCCCCAGGGACCAAGGATAGAATCCCACCCACGGCCCATGTTGACCCACACGCTGAACTGGGGTGTGCTTCCCAGTTTGGTTCTCACCATGGTGAATTTCCCTTGAGAGCGTCCCCGATAGAACCCCCAGCTTAAGGGGGCATGCCTCCCATGCGGGAGGCCCCCAGCCCAGTTCCTGCCCTGCACGGCCCCCACCCAACTGTGTGGAATGAAACCATGTCGAAAACTAGTGACATACAACTATGGAGACTGCTCTGGGCCCTCCCCCTTCTCTCTGTCTCTCTCTGTCTCTGTCAAAAACAATAAATTAAATCTTAAATAAGCCAAACCCCTAAATACATTTATAACACCTTGAAAAGAAGACACGATACTTCTTAGAGATTTTCACATGTAATAATTATCACAACGTTCCCGGCTGGACCCTTAAACAAGAGAAAAGCAGGTATCACTGGTATCTGAGTACAAGATTAGGATTCAGTAGAATCAGCATTATTCAAAGCCATAGTTGTGAAACATTTGCTATTCCAAAATACTGGCCAAGCTCCAATCTATTTGGATTCTTCTGTGTTAAATGACAGCTTCAGGATCTTGCTGGACTCAAGCCCAGTGGCACTTGGCAACATTGGGGTCTTGTTGGAAATGCAGTCTCAGGCCATACCTCAGATCTACTGAAGTACAATCTGCATTTTCTGTAAGTCCCAAGTGATTTGAATATACATTAAAATCTGGAAAGCATAGCTCTAGGGAGGTATTTGTTAATTAATGTATTTTCCTGTGAACCAACCCTTTGGGCTCACTCACTGCTATCACGGGCCTTAATGACTTGAGCACTCAGCTCCCTGTTCCTCAAACTATCCTCATCGTAAAAATCACCCTAGGGTGCATATTCCTGGGCCGCTTTGCTATAGGTTCTCATTTAGCTGGTCAAGGATTAGGTTCAAGAATCTGTATTTTCATTATGTACCTCAAGTAATTCTTAAAATCAAATGCCTTTGAGTGACACCCTCCCCGGTTTCCTCTGGGTGGCCCCAAATTCCACAGGATCAAATGAAGTATTGATTAAATAAAGATTTATGTGACTCAGGCATGTTAAGAAACAAAACACTCACATTTTACACTAACCCTAAAACAGAGGTCATCAACAACTGTGTCCTATTTACCTTATCAAAATGATCTAAACCAGATTCGATCTTACTGGCTTTAAGATAATGTCAACAGTTTCACGTTTAAACCAGAATCACACAAGGAAATGAGTGAGGACCTTTAGGAATCCAGGGGGCAGAGTCTGTTTGTTCTACTTTCATGCTGGTGCTGTTTGCAGAGGAGATAATTCATTATTGTCTTCTAGCTACGCAGGGAGTCATGTGCTACGATGGCTCTTATGTTGCTGACAAACTAGGCTGGCCCTGAATAAATAGCACTTCATCATCAACACAACACAACTGTAGATACAGGTTGGCATTTTATTCCCCCCATCTGCCTTCTACCTGATAAATTACTGTTTTAGTTACATGTATACAAATACTATTTGTTAATCTGCTAAAATATTTCCAAAATGTTTCCCCACCCTAACTTAAAATCATTATATATATATATATTGATATATATATATATCAATCAAAGGGATCCTACCTTAACTTAACACCCCTGGCCCCCTGGCCCCCTTCCACAATTGAAATATAACCCTAGCCTGAGATTGCTGCATGGAATTAGGAAGTTACTTTACTAATTATTAATATTACAGCTGGGAACTTGGGAACTGACTGGCAGAAACCCAGACTATTCCCATCAGGTAGGAGGAATGGGAATTGCTCCCTGTTACAGTCTTTTGTCACTTACAAGTCAAAGACTCGATCATTAAACCTTTTTAGAGTCATGAATCCTTTCCCCTGAGTAATTCTCAGTTTTGGAGTGAGTGAGAAGGCATAAAAATGTGGGGAGAAAAAAAGGCTTTGTTACTCTGCAATCCAAAGCGAAGGTGTAGATTTCAAGGGCCCTGAAAAGAGGGTGATGATCATGATGACAAAGGGCACAGAAACAGAAATGATGTCGCTCTACTTTAACAAATGCAAACAACCGAGACAGTGACAGTGAGAGTGGCCAATAGAGTTACTGTTATTGGTGCTTGGAAGTGCATGAACAAATGCACTGGAAGTTTCCATTCTCTCATAAAATCCTATTTTAGTTGTCATTCCATTGCTCTGAAAAATCTAGCCTTTATGCTATATGCTGATAGCAGCCATGTATCACATGAAATAACAGTGATCTAAATAATGTCTTGTGAACATTTGAGTATTTAAATGGGGAGAGAAATATTTCTCAGGAGTTTCCTTGGGAGAGAAAAACCCACTCTTATGTTGCTTGTATATTCTTATTTCTGATTGCCTCCTAAATCTGCCCCCAAAATTCCAATGAAACTGCTGTTCTCAAAAGTGCCAATCAGGAGATGCCAGGATAGCTCAGCAGGTTGAGCTGAGCGCTTGCCTTGCAACCACAAGGTCTGCGGATTGAATCCTGGCCCTGGCCTGGGAAAACCCATATGTTGAACTGCGGCACAATTGGTAACTGCAAGCCCTGCGTGAAGGTTCTCATCTCCCATGCAGGAGGCCCCTGGTTTGGTTCTGCCCAGTGGAATAAAACCATGTCCCAGCTAATGATGTACAGCAATGGAGACTACTCTGGGCCCTCTGCCCTTCTCTCTCTTACCTTCTCTCAAACAATAAATAAATAATTCTTTTTTTTTTTTACGTGTCAGTCACTTCCAGGTTAGCAAATCCAAAAATCACCTTCCTGTTCTTACTCTGTTTGAACCCTCTGAAGAATTCCATGAAGTTGACCCTTTCTTCTTCTTCTCAAAACACTTAATTCCTTTACTTTCCTGACATATTCTCCTTGGTTTTCTCCCAACTCATTGGCTACTCCTCAGTCACCTTTGCTGGTTCCTCTTCCTTAGACAACCCAAATGTTCACTGGCTCACACATAGTTTCCAAACCTTTTCCCCTTCTTTATCTACTGATTCAATCTGTGACCTCACCCAGTCACGTGACTTTCAAATCATCTAGTGCCAGTGACAGACCAAACTAAATTCATCAGACCTCTAACCTTGTTTATTCATGTGATATTTCCATGCAAATGTCTAATAAGCATTTCAAATAAAATACTACACAACCTGCCTCTGGCCCATTTTCCTCTATATCATTAAATGGCACCACATCCATCCACTTACTCAAGCCAAATATCTAGGAATTATTCCTCATTCTTCCTTTCCTCATTCCTTGTCCATCAGCAAATCCTGTTAACTGTACTTCTGAAACTGAGTTCAAGTCCAAACATTTCTCTTACTTCTCTCCATTTCTATTACTGTCACAGCCAGTCACCATTATCTCTTGCCTGAAATTCAGCAACAGCACCCCAACTAATCTCCCTGCAGCTGCTCGGCTTCCTACAATAAGTTCTTCACACGGTACCACAAAAGCTTCTAACAATGTGTATAGAATTATGACACTCTTCTGCTTAAAATCCACTCAAAAGTTTCTCAATGTTATTACTACTACCTGCTGTTTTCTTGTTGTTTTTTTAAACTAGGAGTAGAAAGGTTTAATGTCCTTAATATCATATAATCTTTTATATCAAGATATAATCTTATATACCAAAGAGGAAAACTAGACATAGCAGTAGAAAAATAGTTGGAGAACACAAAAGACAATTCAGAGTTGTAATTCAAATGGACAATAAATATTTGAACTCAATGATAATCAAAGAAATCATCTGATAATAGAATATTCATCTTTTCCTATTATTGATAAATATTTCTAAATAAGCACTCTTCTACAATGTTAAAAATATTTTAAAGAAATAAGCAGATATGCCCCCAAAAAGGTTTTTGGAAAAAACTATTCTCTGGATTATTACTTTAACAACTAAAACTTAGAAACCACCTAAATATCCAACAATAGAGAAATAGTTTAAAAAAACTATGAAAGAGTCAAACAAAAGACTTTTAATTTGCTGCTATTAAAAATCATGCTATCAAAAAATACTTAATGACACAAGAAAACACTCATAACAGTGTTAAGTGAAAAATAGTTTCCATAATTATATAAGCTAGAATGTCATTTAATATGTATTCAAATAATATGTAGTACAATCTAATCAACAATGAAAATTAAGATACCCTGATATCAAAGTTGTCATAATTTAGCCACATTACATCTCTCCGTTATTTCAGGACTCTTCCTCCACAGTTTTTAGTAAAGACTTTGGAGGTTGCTGAACATGAGGCTAACCCTTGGCACTGCCATTCACTAGCTGGGTGACTTGAGTGAGTTACTTTCTCTCTGTGAGCCTTAGTTTTCCTCATCTGTAAACTCCAACCTCATAGGACAGTTGTAAGAATTAAGAACATATAGCAAAAAGCCAGCCCAGTACTTGGTATATAGTAGACAATAAACATTAGGTCTCTTTCCTTTCCTAATTTTTAAACTATCAAAAGATCATTCTGAGGTTTTGTGGGATTCATCTGACCCATAGAAGGTATTTTATAAATTCTTGGGATGGAAATTGGTTATTTATATTACAATTTCTTTCCTGATATCCTTTATAATATATGTGAACTTTCAAATGATAATCACATTTTAAAGTCCCTTAAGTGATTTAGATTTAATATTCCTAGAACTGAGAGGACAGAGGAAGTTATACAAAGTTAAATATGAAACAAAGTCATTTTAAAAAATCATGTAGGATACAGAAACTCTGGGTAAGGCAATGTTTATCTCTAATGGAATCTTTATCCTTAATTTCAAGTTAGAGTCAATGAATGTTTTCTAGTATACATACAACAGCTAAAACATCAAACAAACAAAAAAATTGTGTGTGCTGACTTTTCCTTCAGCTCCTATCATATGGATTGAGACATTTCCATCATTTCCACCATTTTACCTCCAAGTATCATATAATCTTCAGTGGATTTTACTCCTGATGCTACTACTTTTCATCTAGGTCCATCCAGCATTCTGGGCCACGCACATAATCCAAAACACTGGCCTCACTTACAAATTGCAATGAAATGTATTGAGTCAGGCTTTTTATTAAATGAGTCAAACTATTTTCTAATGCCATAAGCAGGCTACTCCCAGATTTATTATGTCTGAAATTCATTTTCTTCTTGTAAGAAATATAAAAATCAAGTGAGCCAGTATAATATGCAGGTTGGATGCTTATAGATAAAAATCATTACCAAAATGAAAAGAAAAGCTTGCATAACTTCATTTTTGAGAACAATGAGTCTTAGAAACACAGTCTGACAATCCATAACTACCTTGTAAGCACAGAGCCAACATGGATTGCTGAGTTACTGAAATTTAAGAGTATGGTTTGACATTTATACTCTGCATGGATTTATTTCTGAACTGAGGACAATTTTTTAATCAAGATATAAGAAAAATGCTGAGGTATGTATGCAAATATTCTGAAAGCTTTATGATTTATGCTACTAAAATTCTATTATGATGTTTAAAATATTCAGCAACAATAAAGTCTGATAATTTTGACAGGAAAATGATTTATGAGAACAAAAAGTGCATAAATTAAGAGACTTCATTTATTCTTTTATTTTGTATACCCTTTAATTGGTAAGCAAAGATAATTCTCATGATTTTACCAGATGTTATTTTTTAAAGAACGCTATTGTTCTTATACTTATAAGTCAGCCAAGGTATTTCAGTAGAACAAATTGTACTGGGTCTATTAAAAATGTATTACACATCATATATTAAAAATGGAGTCAGACAGTACATATTGTATGCTATCACTATCATTCTTTATAACTAAAGCAAATGCCCTTTTGTAAAAAAACTTTGTGAAAATTAAAAATATTATAATACATAAGTGAATTTGTAACATATATATATACATTATCAATATAACTTTCATTAAGATCAATAGTATGTTGGTTAACAATTTAATAAAGCACTAATTCAGAATTAAACATTTTGTTAAATGCTTTGTATCATTTCATTTAAAATTTAAGATGCTCTGATAAGATCAGTAACATCACATTAGTTTTGCTTTGAGAAAAATGAAGGCTTTGGGAAGGTCAGTAACTGATGTCACACAGCTCATGTGAAAAATAGGACTCAGAACCCAGGTTACTTTGACTTCAAAGCCTATGTTCTAACATTTATGTTATTATTAAGTGGGAAAATTTTCATCACTGAAGACATTACTAATTAATTCCATTTTTAATTTAACAAAAACAGTTCCATCTACTTTTGTTTAGTATTGCTTTTCCCTCGTCACTATACATGAGCAAGCCACATCCTTGATTTTAACAAACGCTAACAATAATGTGCTACTTAAAAATTTTAATGATCCAATTTTATCACACTTCTAGATTAATTTCAACTTTTTCATCTACTCTATAAAATATAAGTATAGGCTGAGTGTTAACTATATATATAAACCTAAAATTCAAAATTTGCCCAAAGAAACTACTATAAAAAAGAATGCTGTGATATTCTTGCAGCAATATGTGCTTTTAAAAAGTTGATCATGCATGTACACACAGTTGCCAAAAAAAAAAAAAAAAAAAGCAGGGAAGCTAGTATAATCACTGGTTATCCAGAATTATTCTCATGTACCATAGTTTTTCTTGCTTTGGTAGCTTAGATACACAGAATGGAAGAATCCCATTTAACTATCCAGTGCATAAAAATCTCATCAACTAAGGATGTTTTCAATATTTTTCTTCTGCTCAAAATCCCAGAGAAAACCAAGAATTAGAATTGTAGGAGGCAAGTGAGGAGACAAAAAATGTTATTATTATTTTTTTTACCCTGAAAGAGTGGGCACATTAATAGGAAAAGCCTACAGTATCACTATCATTTCAAGTAAGGTCCTCTTGTAAAGGCACAACAATCAAAGAAAAAATTAAGTATCAATCTGCAGATCCTTCAATTTAGGTGAAGTATGTCATAAGTGTGAGAGGAGAAACCAAAAGTCTTTTAAGCAATCACCTTTTTAAAGTCATCATTTGGGTTCAAGAATTCAAAAATAGAAGGGGAGAGCACATGTTTATTGAGAACTCAGAGTCGCTGTCTTCATGTTGTGGGACAAATAACTGTACTTTCTATAACCATATCATTAACTGAGATAGACAGGGAAAGAGTGTGTGGGGAGATAATTCATCTGAAATCACAGGCTTGAGTTAAAGACTTCTTGAAATGAAGTGAGCTGGTTTCAGATCAACCTAAAATAGAGTTGAAGTCCTGCCCCATCCTCACCGTCTTCATCATAAAAAGAACCAATGTTACACCAACAGAGTTGCCCTAGAAAAAGATGCTTATGTGTACTGTACTTCATAGGAGAGTGGTCCTATGCAGATTCTCACAACTAGCTAATTTTAGTAGACGGAATACTTGCACGTGGAGCGATTTATAACCAATTAAAGACAAATAAGTCACCATCTCATTAACCAGCTCAGGCTAATTTATGTTTTCTTCAAGGACAGGCCCATAACCACCAATACTTTTTGATCAAGCATGGATTTAAGGACACTGTTGTTCCCCCTAAGGGCCACTTCTTTATGTATGTTTATTCTAAGGATTTCTATATGAGAAGGGGTAACTTAGAACATGTGCACAATGGCAAATCCACTCATTAGGCATGCTTTATTTTTGAAGTGGTAGAACCTGGGCAACACTTTAGCTACCAAATAATAATGGTAAATCATTTCCATAGTTGTGTGTAGATGTTTTTAAAAATCCCTTATTGGCTTGTTTTGAGCCATGAGCCCGAACACTTAACAGCTTTGCTTTGTTTTTACGATTTATTTTACTGTTTGACAGAGAGACACAGAGAGAAGTGGGGAGGACCCAGAGCAGTCCCCACAGCCATACATCATTAGTTTCAACATAGTTTCATTCCACACAGGTGGATGTGGGGCTGCGCGGGGCGAAAACCGAACTGGGGGCCTCCCGCATGGGAAGCACATCCCAGTTTAGCATATGGGTCCCCACAGGCTGGGGCTGGGACTTGATCCTCAGACCCCGTGACTGCAAGTCAAGCGCTCAACCCACTGAGCCATCCTGGCATCCGCAACAGTTTTATTTATTTTCCTTTGCAAAAATAAATCTTCTAGTTTGAGCAATATTTCAAGACGGCAGGACACCTTTCTTCTTCTCTGGGTACCCCTTTCTGATTTATGGAAACCACCAGTCAAGTCTCCAGAGTGCTTGCTGTAGATGTACATACACACACTTCTGAGTTTTTTAAGCTGTGTCAATATTAACCTGACCAAATGAAGATCACACTGTCTCTTTTGTTCCTCACTCTCCTCACATGGGGAGTATACAATATGGCTCTTGTCAGAGGTGCTTCATCATTTTGGCTCAAGGAAACTGCCAGTACAGTTTGGGATTCGTTCTTCATGGGCAGATATCCTGATGGGTCTAATGAAGCCTTTCTGCTGACAACTCATTTGCTAAAAATACCCAACCATCACCAACCCTAAGTGGGAAATACGGTTGTGTCCCCATTTGCTATCAACCCAAAGAAAATAATTTTTTGAAGTCTAAAAAAATCTATTATAAAGCTATACACCTCTCACCACTCATATATGTGTTCTTGCTAGTTTCCATTTGCTCACTGATAAACGTCATGACATTCTTAAATTGGAATATAATAGGGTAAACACCAATCTTAGAGCACACATGCAGAGCCAACAGGCTGTGTGTGCCATTTGTTGCAATCTAAGCTAATTACCAGAAACCCCCTCCTGAAAACAGACACACTGGGGTTTGTGGTTTTATTTTCATTTAGAGAAGTCTATGTGGGGAGCTTAAGGACTTCTTTTTCAGGTAAGGACAGTGTATTGTCATGACTTTCTTGGTCACAAATCACAGGAACTTAACTCAAACTGACTTAAGTAAAGAGAAAGACAGAAGGGTCTGGGAGCATTTTCAAAGAAGCAGAGGAAGAACTGGGGAATTAACTGGGAGGAGGGCAGGAGTTTCCAGGGTTGTGTGGGCCACCCAGATTTTTCATTCTCTTCATTCTCTTCTTCTGCAGCCTCGGCTTCAACTCCCATGTAGACCTGTCCAGTTTAGTCATTTCCCATGCTCTCTTGGTCTTGAATTTGAAAACCTCGGAGAAGGCATTCTGGTTGCTCTTGCTCGGGTTAGGTGCCTAGCCTGCACCAAACAAGTGAGGTGGATGGGGAAGACCACAAAATACAGACATGGCACATTGTATAACAAGACTGATGGGTAAGAGTCATTTCCTAGAAAAGGGGCGCTGGCAGATAAATCCATAGGTGTTCACCCTAGATATCAAACACAAAGGACTAACAAATGCATGCACACGCACAAGCACACATGCATATGCATACACACTCTAACAACTCTACACACATGCATTTTGTAATTACCCACATTCCCATTTGATTTCTAGCCAACCAAGCCCAGTCATGGGAAGAGACATGATACTTAAAAAGATAACGTCAGGGAAGTAATATAACTAACTTTCATTTGGATGGCAGTTTAAATGCAATTAAGAAGGGTATTATAAAAAGGAATGACAAAACAAAACTATAAAAGTGTTAAAGATATAAAACAAAACTTATGCTTAATCAAACAAAAATATATGGTGACACCAAATCAACCCAGGAAAGAGGCCAAGTCTTCTTAAATCTTTATTCTTTCAGGTCAAGGTGGGGGATTCTCTTTTTGGCTCTTGAAGTCTTGAGATGCTCAAATCTCCACCATAACTGTTAAAGTTTCATTGTGATTTGCACTATATATATAAGGCAATGAAATGTTTAAATACAAATTAGAAAGATCCATACGACCTATCTACAATGCAGAGTATTTAAGTTAACTCTGCTGGAACAGGAGTTGTATTTATATGTTTTTGTTTTTTTACAAGAGTTATTTATAAAAAGGCTCTAAGCAGGCCAAATATTAAAAAACGTCAGAATTCATAACAGGTAAAAAGAAATAACTTTAGAGCACTGTTTCTCAACTTCGGCACCACTGACATTTTGGGTTGGATAATTATTTATCGTGGGGGCTATTCTATGCATTGTAGGATGTTTAGTAGCATCCCTGACCACTACCCACTAGATGCAAATTTGCCTCACCTAGCTGTGACAATCAAATGTCTCCAGACATTGTCAAAAACACCCTAATAAAGAAGCACTGCTTTAGAGAATAACAGTAGGAGAGTCTTTCAAACTTAAAAAAATAGTTCATATCACATTCAACTTTTTAAGAAACATTATAGCATAAATAAAGCAAGACACATCATTAATCCTATCTGATTTAAGAGGTAGAAGAACTAAAAAAAAAATCAGAAATGGGCATATTTACATGAATACTTAATACTAACTGGACAAATATTTCCTTTTTCTAAGCTTGTAAAAATTAAAAGTTCCCATCAGTTGTCTTGTAGTTTATACTGGTATGCTTATAAAATAAACAGCATTTTTATTCTTTTAAATAAAAATAGTAGAACGATTTAAAACAAAAAGGCATCTACAAAAACCTCTAATATCTGTTTCAGAAAAATAAAATTTTCCTAGGTATTTTATAGAACTTTGTTAGTCCAGAAAATTGTATTAATACAGGTCAGTTATTAGTAAATAGGGCATTTTAAAACAGCAAACTTTATATTAATATTTGGGATTCCTGAAAATGACATGTTTACTTATTTTAACTCCATATGGTCACCCCAAATATGGCAGATATATGAGGGCAATGCAATATGCCCAGGACATTGCAAATGTTTAATGAATGGCTAGCTAGTATCTTTGCTTGATAACAGGCTACATGGAAAAATTCATCAAAACTCACTTGGACCTGAATTATCTGAATCTATATGTCTGTATCACTGGTTCTCAAACCAGGCTACCTTAGAATAGCCCAAGGAGCTGTAAAAAACAAACAAACAAACAACAACAAACCACAAAATAACATGGATCCCACCCATGATATTTCAATTTAACTGGCTTAAGAATGTAGCCTGGACATTCATATCTTTTTCAGAGAGTTCCAGCTATTATTTTAATGTGCAACTAAGGTGGAATGCAGTGGTCATATAGATATAAAGAAACATTTTTTAATTCATGGTGTGTAGACACAGCTTCTACATCAATGATTTCTGTTTCCATTTTCTAATCATTGAGTGAACTCTCAGTCACTGGGGAAAACCCAAATCCCAAATACATTCATATCTTATTTTTTTAAAAAGTAGCCACGACTGCCCCCCAATGAGAAGATAATAAAATGTAGCATGCACTTGAAAACATGGGTTTTGAAATCTGACAGCCCAGGAATCAGTCCTAGCTCTACACCCTGTTATCTCTGTACCTTTAGGCAAGTTACTTGATCATGCTAAGTTTCAGTTCCTTTATCTGGAAAATGAGGATAATCACCTACTTTATAAAATGAGGTAATCAACACAATGCTTAGTTGGAAATCTCAGAGTCAGCCCTCAATACATGGTGGCCTGTCCTCCCCCACACTGTGATAGGAACAGTAGTACCAACAGCTACACCTAATTATATTAACAGTAAATTTATCTGTTAATTAGGTCTTTAGAAATTATTCATCCTTAGGTACAGTTTAGAGATTATCTTTCTACCTTGTGTATGTTACAAAGAGTCCTTTTCTATCTAAGATTCTTTTGTTGCAGCCCATTGTTTAAATTCTGTAAGCTATAAAATTTCTGATTGAAAGGTCACGTTTAGAGAAGGTGCCTGACAAATTAGTCAGACAGTATAATGGTCCAGATTACCTGGAAAAAAAAGGAATTTTTCAGGTTCTGCTTTTACTGTGTGGTCACAGTAAACCAATGGACCTCAAACTTTAGCTGTATCAGATTCACCCAGGGGTCCTGCAATCAGGCACCCGGGCTGTTCTCCCAGGGTTGTTGATTCCATCGATCTGGGGCCAGCTGAGAACTACCATTTCTAGCAAAGTCCTAGGCGATATTGATATGGCCAGCCTGGGGACCACACTTTGTGAATGACACTTTGATCCAAAGCAAGACATTTCATCTTTCTGGGCCTCAAATTCCTAACCTGAAAAAGGAAGATTCTATTAAGGCAATAAAACTCCTGGCTTGTACTTTTACGGACTCTTTAAAAATAAAGCTGTAGAGTACAAGCTTTCTACTGTATGTTTTTATTTATATCAGCCAATAGGATTATGATGAGAAATTTGTTAATTAAAAATTTGGTCAAAGAGGAAAATTGTTAAAATAAATGTTTTATTTTAAAAGAAGATAGCAATTTTATTTGAATCCAAACAGGAAATTACATGTCTATTTATAATCTCTTCTATTTAAAATATTTCTTGAGCATGGTCTATGGGAGCTTCCCATCCTGCATAAAAAATACAAATAAAATATAATTTTCAATTTCTAACTTCAGTTTCACTAATGTGGAATAAAAACGTAAACATAGGTGAAGCAACCTGAATTCAGATTCCTTCTGAATTTTTAAAACCTCCTCCCATGTTTATAGCTAAATTGCCCTAATTTAAGGGCAAATTTCATTGAGAGTATTTCATTTTATTGAGTCGTTCCAAAGCATTCATCACAGAAAAAACTATCTTTCCTATTTTTATTTTATCCATTTCTTTAAACTGTTTAGTTACATTAATTAGTACAACTGGTATAAACAGGTTTGGGAGCAATAGCTGAACAATTTGCTAAGCACTGAATTCACTTAAAGCAAGCATGTCCAACCTGTGGCCCAGGACGGCTTTTTAATTTTAATTGTTAAATTTATTGGGGTGACATTGGTTGGCAACAACTATATAGTTTCAAGTGTACAATTCTACATGACATTATCTATGCATTGCATTATGTGCTCACCACCCAGAATCAGCTCTCCCTCCATCACCACATATGTGGTGCCCCCTCCCAACTCTCCCCCACTCTCCCTCCCCCCTCCCCCCTTACCCTCAGGTAACCACCAAACTATTGAATGTGCCAGGACAGCTTTGAATTAGACCCAACACAAATCCTTAAAATATTATGAGAATTTTTTGCAATTTTTTTAAAGCTCATCAGCCATCATCAGTGTTAGTGTATTTTATGTGTGGCCCAAGACAATTCCTCTTCTAATGTGGCCCAGGGAAGCCAACAGTTTGGACACTGCCGATTTTAAGTGTAAATATAACTGAATTGTACAACATTTTCAGAGCTGGGAACATTTACCTGAGGTTATCAGTCAGTATGTGTTACAAAACAGAATGGAGAATATATTTAGTTCAGCACACTCATTAAGGGAAAACCAATAGAGCTTCTATTATCAGAGGTGAGATGTATGGCTTTACTTCCTCACCCTTCAAAAAATAAGGATATTGCAGAAGCCGGGATGGCTCAGCGAGTTGAGTGCTCGCTTTGCAGCCCTGGGGACCGAGGATCGAATCCTGGCCCTGGCCTGTGTGGACCCATATGCTGAACTGGGGGCATTCTTCCCATTTGAAGGGCCCCCATCCCAGTTCCTGCCCTGCGCGGCCCCTGCCCACCTGTGTGGAATAAAACCATGTCGAAAATTGATAATGTATAACTTATGGAGACTGCTCTGGGCCCTCCCTCTTCTCTCTGTCTCTCTGTCTCTGTTTCTCTCTGTCTCTCAAAAAAAAATAAAGATTTTGAGTTTCAAAATACAGGGTCTGGCAGAAGTCACACCCCTTTTTATGAGCTGCTAAACTTAAAAAAGGGCGTGCCTTCTGCCCTGTATATTAACCTTGAGCATCTGAAACCTTAACACTAAGGGCCGGAGAATGTTGTTTACACATAGATTCTGATTTAGTAGGACTGGGTTGGGGCCTGAGATTCTACATTTCTACAAGCTCCCAGGTCCTGCTGTGATGCTGGCCTATGGACCACACTTCGAGGAGGAAGACATTAACCAATGCTGTCTGACACCATTAAAACGGTGGGGGTCCATCCTGGAATAATAAAAAAGGGGATGCTGCTAACAGTGAATGTGTAAGAAAATGTTGAATATTCTTAATAGCTTACTCTCTTTTACAAATTCAAAATCCAGAGATGACAGGCCTTACCTAAGGACAGTGCAGGATCCTAGTATGATAGAGGAAATGATTTCAAACTGAGAATACCACAACAAAACAGTCATTTGCAACTACATTTTATTAGTTACCAAATAAACCTCCTTTGTTTATGCAGGTATACCTCGTTTGCTTGAGCTCAGCTTTACTGTGCTTCAGAGATGCTGTGTTTTTTTACAGATTGAAGGCAATACGCTCAACCAGCAAAAAAGATTTCAACTTCCTTTATTGTGACATTTGCTTACTTGTTGTAGTCGATAACTAAGCCCACAATATCTCCAAGGTTTGCCTATACCCACACACTCCTACCCTCTCACCACCACACAACAGTTTTCTAAGAAGCCCTAATACAGGCATTTCTGTCATCGAAAATTGTACTTAGTCACATTCTCTGGGGAAAAGGGTGGCCTTAAGTTACAAACTTTTCTTTGTCTATCCTGCTCTAGAACTCCTAAGAATCTACCCCTGACACACACATTTGGCTTGTTAGATTTGAATTTTCAATTTTTCTATTTTGTTGTCTTTCTTTTTATTATTTATTTATTTATTTATTTATTATTGTTTTGAGAGAGATACAGAGAGAGATACAGAAACAGAGAGAGAACTGAACTGGGGGAACTCCCCAGTTCAGCATATGGGTCTGCACGAGCCGGGGCCGGGATTTGATCCTCGGTCCCTGGCACTGCAAAGTGAGTGCTTAACCCACTGAGCCATCCCAGCTTTCACTGTTGTCTTTCATTTACCCTAACTTTAGAGTCAGACCACTGCCAAGTTTTCCTTATTATACAGCTACAGAAACAAGCAACCCGGTTCTCCATAGTCTCAGGTTAGTGGGCCCAATTCTCTTAAGAATGTGCAGTACAGTACTTAGGTTGTGAAGTTTGTCTGTGTCTGCTTTTTCCTAGGGCTTGAGCTGTCCATTAGTGAGGCTCAAAGAGCATCCATCTTTCCTAATCCTGGCTTTTGGTATGGCCTTTGAAGACAGTGTCTGCTGACATGGCTGGAAGAGGGAGAAGTGGATCTCTCATGACCATTGGTCCCTGGGTAGGCTGACCAGACGTACCATTTTAAACAGGACAGAAAAAATGTTACTGTCCCATTTCAAATGGTACACAAGGTCAGCCTACTGACACCTTAACTTTAGCCCAGTGAGACTAGGCTGACCATAAATACCATTTGAAATGAGACAGTACCATAGTTTTCTGTCCCATTTAAAATGGTGCATCTGGTCAGTCTATCCTTGGGCCAGGCTCATGGATTAGAAGTCTCCCTGTGTGTCTGTCCTTATCTATCTCCCTGCTTTCCTCCATTATTCTCAACTCTGCTTTCACTCTCAGCTGAAAAGTTTACCAATAATGCCAATGTGTGTACCAAGTGGTTAGAAGTTTGGACAGAAAGCAGTTCTCCTATTCAAAGATCCCTGCTGAACACACTGATAGTAATACCTCATCTCCAGGACTGATGACTAAACAGAAACTTCTATAAAGAAATGCTGTACACATGTCTACAAGTTTTAGACACTCAACTCAAGGGTAGATAGCAATCTTCAATTCAGAGATGCATTTTCCGCATCAAATGTGGAAACCGTGCAATAGGCTGAGGGTGCCTTCCTTGGAATGCACTGCCCTTCCACCTGCTGCCCTCCCAAATCCAGGCTTCCTCCTCTGCATGGAGCACATCTTTAAACTCTAACTTCTTTAAGCTCCGTCAGGGCCTCCACCTGCAGCACATGTTCTATCTAGAACAGTACTTTCGAATTCATGTTGATCCTCATGTCTCAAACTAGTTGGTGAGCAGAGAAGAGCTAGGATGGCTTCCGGGCTCTCTGAAAAATCTTACCAAGGTGCTACCAGTATTTAAAAGAATATAATGTTCAATGAAAACAACTGAAAATCACCAGCATCGCTTAAAGTCTGGATGAAACAGACTAACATTTCAAGGCAGACATTAGATACAGCATATAAACTACCGGCCACAGGTACTCTTAACATTTAAGTGCTGGTGCTCCCAGCTGAGAGGTGAGACAAGGCTTCAGGGCACCTCGCTGCACTATGCCTAGCCCTCCACCAGGTAAGGGGGAGAGGGAAGGTCTTTTAACACACTTCTCAAGATAGATCTGGACTTCTGCTTCTCTTCTCCATCTCTGCCATTTTTATTGATTTTAATTTTGTTGTTGTTGTTGAAAGTAGATAGACAGCTGGTTAGCTGGGAAAATAACAGCAGAGTTATTAATATTTTTCTACCTGCTGAGAGAGAGAACATTCTTCTACATGACTGAGTATGCCTCAAGTATGGGTCCTTGGGAAAGGTCAAGAGCAAGATTTTTGCCACCTGCATGGCTGGGCTCAATCTCTCCGAGTACCATCCCAACCCACATACAGTAGCACTGCTCCAACATCTGAAAAACAGACAGCAACATCTTTCAAAACTAAAATGGTATTGCTGACCATCAGTTCTCTTTCCGAACTAGAAACCTCTGATTTTGTTTCTCGACTGCACAGTTTCTCTGGAATCATCCTAAAACCACAGAGCTTTCTTTAGATATTAAAAGCTTAAGATGAGGTGACATCTAGGTGATTAAAATCCTCATGTACAATGTTTCAGGACAACACTATGAACTCTTTACAAGATCAGAGGTCAGATAACTCTATATTTGCATGATTTCCTATCTGGCACCATAAGAAATAGTGAGTGTCATTTTGTTCTTTTAGGGTCTTTGCTGTTACTAATTTTGTGATCCATAAAGTCACTTTGTCTTAAAGTGGTCTGTGTCCAAAATTTTTTAGGTTTTTTTCTTTCTGAAGGACAGGTAACATGAATGGTTTAAATAATCTGGTATCTAAAAGCTAGTTTGATTATCAAAGAAAAGTGTTTATTGAAAGCCTTTCATGTAGAGGATTCAGGCTAAGTACTCTTGAATGAAATGGTAAAAATCAAGTCTCGGAGTCATAAAAATGATTTGAGTTTTCCCTGTTTCCAGAAGGTCTCCCTTCCTTACATCAAAAATAATGGGGTGGGATAGATGTTTGTAAGTAAGGTCACCTGAAGTTCTCATATTCATAATTTAATAATTTTAATATAAAAGGATGTTCAAAAACTCGGGTCTATCAGGGACAGAGGAAAAGGTGATAAAAACACAAAATGTTTACGTTTTAAAATTATTGAACCTATAAGAAAAAAGATGGTAATAAAGTGATCAGTGAAGACCTCTCGGTCTGAAATGAGAGAGACTCTGCTTTGATTCTCAGCTGTCGTTTATAGTTACACAACTTTTGGTAAGCTTTTCAGCCTCTAAGCCTCAATTTCTGCATCTGAAAATGGAAATAATAGTAATATCTATTTCATAGTTTCTTGAGAAGATTAAAAGAGATAGCGCATATAAAATAGCACAGTACTTGGAATATTGTAAACAATACTTTATAACAAAAAGAAGAGTTTATCTTGTCATCAACATATGCATTTCTATCTGTCCATCATTCCTTTCTTTGAGGAAAAGTCCTTCTCACTTCATGTGGCTGGTGTGGGGTGTCCTTACCCTCAAACTGAGTTCTGGGTATGGTAGGTAGCCCGGGCCTAGCCAAACTATCCTTTATTCACTTGGCTACATAATGGCTTCAGGAATAAAATATGACCTGACATAGGTCAATCAGAGCCTTCACAGGAGTTCTGTGACACTTTCTTTTCCCTGGAGATCTTGAGATCTAAGGGTCATGTGGGTTTGGAGCTGCCCATGGCCATTACGGAAAATCCCAGAGAGGGATACCTGAGAAGGAAGCCAGTACTGAGAGACGCAGAGGCAAGAGGTAGAGCAAAACAGACAAGCTCTGACGATGTAGTTTGATGCAGAGCCCAAGAGTAGCGGAAACTAGTTCTACCCAGGATTATCACTTACCAGAGCAAGGAGTCCCCTGTTCTCCTGAAGAAATTTTGAGTGGAGTTTCTGTCACTTACATCCAAATAAATATAAATAGAGAGACAAATCTACAACTCATGAAAACTTACTAAGTGGTTATGATATTAGCAATGGACATTTGCAGGAGCAGAGGCCACTTCAAGAGGAAAATCTTTTGTTCTAAATCATTACCTTTTAAATTTTAGAAACAGAGCCCCTTTTTTTATTGAAGAAGTTAGTTTTTGTCTCCCTCATTACTCATAGCTGGTGTATAGCTTCATGGTGACTAAAAATTAAGTCACTGAGACACCAAAAGAATTGGGAGAGCCTATCAGCTGGACCCCTAGAAGTCAAGGCCAGGGAAATAGCAGAAATAACTGGAAGTCTGGCCATAGGAGACATTAGAAATACTTGTTAGACTGCAACCAGCCTAGGAAGCTATCATTGAACAAAGGCTAACATGCACAGAATAAACCTAGAAGTGTTCTGACACATAAAGAGAAAGTAAAAATTTATGTCTATAGAGCAACATTGGCTTTTCTATATAAGATCAAAGTAATCTTAATTGATATTTACCAAATTTCTAGATAGTAGTAAAATAAAAATTAGCGGTTTCCTTTCAATAGACAAGAAAGTTGAGGCTCAAGAACCTTCAGAAGGGAAAGCTGGGATGATTCAGTGGATTAAGTGCTTACTTTGCAGCCCTGGAGACCAAGGATCAAGTCTCGGCTCCAGCCCAGGCGGACCCATTTGCTGAACTGGGGTGTGCCTCCAGTTCAGTTCTTGGCAGGGCCTATGTGGGAGGCTCCCAGCCCAGTTCCTGCCCTGCGCAGCCCTGTGCCCACTTGTGGAGTGAAACTATATGGAAATCTAATGCTCTCAACTATGGAGGCTGCTCTGGGCCCTTCCCCTTCTCTCTGTCTCTCTCTGTTTGTCTGTCTCTTTCTGTCAAAAAACAAAACAATAAAAATAAATCTTAAAAAAAAAAGAACCTTCAGAAATATTTTCAATATTACATATAGTTATTTGATGGTAGAGCAGGAACTGGAACCCAAGTTTTCTGAGCTTTGTTCTAGTACATTTGTATATGAAACCTGTTGTTATTTGAGGTTAAGTGCAAGATCTGATATAAACATAAAAGAAAACTTACTTAACACTGTCTTTATTTTAATTACAGTGATCCCTCGTTTTTCGCGGTTAATGGGGACCAGAACCTTCAGCGAAAGCTGAAAAACCGCGAAGTAGGATTTGCCCCTAGGAATTTTCGTGTATGCGGGTACAAGAATGTTTTAAATATGTAAACAGTATTCATACTTTACTCATTTAAGACAAAAATTACAACAGTATACGTATTTACTTAAACATGTCAGTGCTAATTAATAAGGTTAATTACAAAACCTTATACAGTAATAAACATT
>PVKE010014656.1:0-34594 GCA_004027555.1 Craseonycteris thonglongyai | reverse complement strand
CTAGGAAGCATTTCTATAGTGACCTGAGAAGCAGAGACCCTGGCTCCAGCGCTGTAGGTCCACTGTGGGCCTATTTCTTCTGTGCACGCACCGATTTCTGGGAGTGCCATGAACTGGGAGACGGGTGGAGGCCAACTGAGGACAGCGAGCAGTCTGGGGGATGCGATGCCCACAGGCGTCCCTCCTGCCACAGGCCCCAAGGTGCCCCCACCCCCGGCACAACTGGGGAGCATGGGAGCCTTGAGCAGAAAAAAGGAAGAGCCAAGTGGGCCTGTGGTGGAGAGCAGGACCCCGAGAATAGGCAGGGACCCAAGTACAGGCCACCTGACTCCCAGAGCACAAGAGAACTGGGGCAGCCAGACAAAACTCAGGGCATCAGTTCTATGTGGCCTTCAGATATGCAAGGAATAGGCTTTTGGTAGAAGTACGTATTTTCCGGCGTATAAGACGACCCCCTAATTTTACAGTTAAAACATAGGTTTAGGCCTATATTCGCTGTATAAGACTACCCCCTCGGATTTTCCGGCGTATAAGACGACCCCCTAATTTTACAGTTAAAACACGAAACCTATGTTTTAACTGTAAAATTAGGGGGTCGTCTTATACGCCCAGTCGTCTTATACGCCGGAAAATACGGTATATCCCAAACATTGCTTGGCATGTACTAGTGCTTACACTAAAAAACAATCTGTTGTTTGTCTGAAACTCAAATTTAACCAGGAATGCTGTCATTTCTAGTCATTTTATTTTGGCTTCAGTGCTTTATTTGCTCAATCTGGCACCTGGGGTGGGGGCGAAGACTCCAGAAGAGCCCCCTGACTGGCAGGCTGTGCTGGTCAGATGGGGACGGGGAGGGGGCATCTGTGCCTCACCGTTTGTCGGCCTTGATGTGATGCTGCTTCACCTCCTTCAGGTAGCGGCTCAGGTAGTGCTCCAGTGTGCTGAGGAACGCGCCGTCCTTGTCCACCAGCTGGGCAGCACGGGGCTGGGTGGTGAGCCAGTCCATCACTGAGTCCAGCTGCTCCTGCTGGATCTGCTGTGAGGGACGCAGCCATGGTCAAGGGGACCCCTGTCCCCCACACCCTGGGACCCTTGCCCATCTGGCCCGATGGTTACCATCTGCTCCGTGAAGACTGGTATATCTGGGGGTGTCCCCTGTAGAGAGAGGAAGGGACAGGCCCTGAGTCCAGGACCACCTGGAAGACCAGGGTGAGGGGCTTATGGATGCATCAGGGGTCTCACCTTCTCGGTCAGGTTGTAGATGACTCGAGTCAGGGCCTCTGCAATGAGCCTTGTGTTGCGGGTCAGGGTTTTAGAGTCAACCCGGGACCTTCAAGGGCAGATTTGGGAAAAAAACCAAAAAACTACATATATTTGGAATCAGCATTATCTGTTATCACCAAAAAGCAAAAGCAATCACATATCTAATGATAATAAAACCAAGAAAAGCCGCAGGCAGCCTCCTCAGGTAGGGCAGGCACCTCTCTGCACCTCAGATTCTGCCTTAAAGTGGGGGCCCTGCCCTCCTCACGAGGCCCTCGGGGGTGTGGAAAGTGGACCTGGTGCTCTGAGCCTGCCTGAGGGGACTGGACCCCTCACGGCCTCAGTTTCCACATCGGGAACCTAGGCTAGGGGTGGTCAGAATACTCACCTCCACAGGTTGTTCAGGGCAGTTAATGTAACACTGAGTAGTGGGGTTAGGTGTCCCTGCCAATTCACACCCACTCAAACCTGAGAACGTGACCTGATTTTGGAAGTAGTCCTTGCAGATGTGATTAGTTAGGATGAGGTCACACTGGAGTAGGGTGGCTCTAATGCAATGGCTGGTGTCCTTATATGAAGAGGGAAATTTGGACACAGATACAGAGATTGGAGTGATGTGGCCATAAACCAAGGAACCCCAAGGATTACCAGCAACACCAACCCAAAAAGAGGAACTCCTGGGGCAAAATGGCTCTCATCCAAGTGGGCGTCAGGTACTGGGACCACCTGGGGAGGGGGAGTGAGGGGGTGGTGGTGGTCCAGCTCACTCTATAGGCCCTGAACCTCTTTCCATCCAACTCTCCTTTGCTCTCAGCTCCCTCTGACTTGGAACACACTTCTGGCTCAGGTTCTTTGACTTTAGTACTGCCTCCTCCAAGAAGCCCTCCAGGAAGCCTCCCTAATGCCTCAGGACCAGCCAATGCCTATTCTTTCTCTGGGCCTTGCCTGTTACCAGGCTGGGCTGAGCCCCTTCTAGGACCACTTTCTCATCTCCCCAGAAGATGCATGCCCAGTAGCTAACTGGGTACCTAGGGCTGGCCAATGAGAGGACACAGGCAAACTGTCCTAGGCTTGGCAGCCGATGCCACCATAAAACCCTAGCCCCACTGAGGGCTGTCATGACAGCAGGTGAGATCAATGGGATGTGAAATCCTAAAACGGCAGAAACCAGAAGCACCTAACATTACAGAGAGAGAGACAGTGAGGGAGGCTCCCAAGGAGGCACGAGGGGCCAGGGAGCCAGGACACAGCTCTCTAGGCTGCAGCACGGCCAGCCCTGCATATGTCAGGGGGCAGAAGCCACAGGGTGAACTGAGGTGCTCAGGGTCTAGGGGTCATGCACAGGGGCCGGGAACCCAGGCCACTTGCTGTGTCCTCTCTGTCCCCAGCTGAGCAAGCCCAGGTGAGCTGCCCTCCTTTGTGTTTCTCACACTGCCAGGCTAGCTCTGGGCCCTTCCCACCACCCACACGGAGGGGTCGTTCCTTCCAGGTACCCGCATCCATCGCCAGCCCCTCTGAAAGAAACGACCTAGAGTGTCACTTGTTCGCAGGGCCCGGCGGGCGGGCAGATGGCTGTGGGATGAAGGGGGAGGCCTGGGGGCCATGCTCACCGCACGTCCATGATGCTGCTGCGCTGGCCATCACGGTGGCTCTCCAGGTGGGACAAGGTGAAGGAGGGCAGCCGGCGAATAGCGAAGCGCTCATGCTCCCAGGCCAGCATGTCTTCCGCCAGGTTGATTTTCTTGTGCACCATTGAGAAGCGTACCTCCGGGAACTGGTGAGTGGCCACCTGTGGGTGGCAAGCAGTCAGGGAGTCCACCCACCATGGGGTCCCAGTGACTCCCACCAGTGTGCAGAGGGACCCCTCCCACCCAGCTCATTCCAAAGATGTTCACGCAGGGCCCTGAAAACCAGGAGGGCCCCAAGTCTCTCCCCAAACCAAAAATGAGGAGAAACCCACTTGCCCCCTAGAAACCCAAATGAGGCTCACTTAAGACCCCAGGGTTTATAAAGCAGCTGGTCTGATGCCTGAACGACGCTGAACACTAGCACTAGCTAACAAAGACCAGGGGGGCAGACATGCCAGAATAGTCCCTGAGTCTCTCAGAGTCTGAGGGGCCTGTCTGTGAAATGGGCACGTGCCTGGCACTGGCCCCCTCACCCCCAGAAGCACCTACCATCTCTAGCTCCCGCAGGAAGGTGTGCTGCAATGTCCCCTCCCTGGGTGGCTTGGACACGTGCAGGTGCAGGCTATCCCCCCGGCCCACAGTGTCCAAGCAGAGGACGAAAGCCACATTATCCTGAAGCAGGCTGGAGTCTGTGGAAGCAACAAGAGCTGACAAGGAGGAGTACGAAAACTGGGGGCCCCACCCCTCTAGAGTCCCTAATTCCACAACCAAAGCCAGCTGTGGGTCACTAACCTGTGTGGTCCAGATTGTCTTCCAACCAGCGCTTGGTCCCCTGGTAGTTAAACTTTCCCCCTCCAGAGGCAAAGAACAGGAGATTATACCTGGGGGGGGGGGGGGGGCAGATTAGAGGCATCAGCTTTGGCAGGTGAGTGTCCAGGTCCCTGACAAGGAGGTGGTCTCTCCCAATAAGAAATCCTAACCCGCCCCTGAGGCAGGGCTTCCCCAGCACCCTACTGCTTACAACAGGACTGGGTGATCTCTGTGGGGGCCATCCTGGACACTGTGGGGTACTGAACAGCATCCTGATCCTACCCACTCGATGCCAGGAGCTCTCCCAGTAGTGACAGTCACAGATGCCCCCAGATATCAGTGTCCCCAGAGTTGCTCCTGGGTGCTCCAGAGGCTTCTCTGAGCTCTCAACATCAAGAAATGATCTGGTTTCAACCCACCAGGAAACAGACCAGAAGATAAAATATTAAAGGAATTCAGCAGTTTCTGGGACTGAAGCCAGCCTATCACAAGAACCATGCCCCTGGGCCTCCCTCATTCCCTGCTCCATCCACCCTACCAGGGCCACAGTGGTCCTTACAGGAAAAAAGACAAAGAACTATGTGAGAATGGAGGCAGAGACTGCAGTGACACAGCCACCAGCCAAGGAATTGCGAGGACTGCAAGTCACTCCCAGAAGTTAGGGGGAGGCAGGAAGGACCCTGCCACAGAATCTTAGGGGAGACATCGGCCCTGTGAAACCTTAATCTTGGACTTCTGGCCTTCAGAACTGGGAGCATGAATGTCTGCTATTTCAGCCACCGCACATGGGAAGCCTGGTGACTCACTAGGAGACTGACACTCTCACCCAGGGCAGTGTGACATGTGGGTGAACAAACCAAAATGACCAGGGGATGACAGGATAGCTCAGCAGCTGAATGCTTGCCTTGCAAATGCGAGATCCGGGGTTCGATTCCCAGCCCCAGCCCGTGCAAACCCCACATGCTGAACTGCAGCAGAACAGGTAACTAGTGGGATGGCTTGGCAGGGAAGGTTCTCACATCCCACGCAAGATTACGTTCCTGCCCCACCCAGTTCCACATCCAAGTGTGGCATGAAACCATGTCACAACTGATGATGTAAACTGTGGAGACTGCTCTGGGCCCTCCCCCTTCTCTCTCTCTCTCACCTTCTCTCAAACAATAAAATCTTTAAAAAAAAAGCAAACAAGGAATGACCTGGCCCAGTGCTCACAGTGCTGAGATGGGGAAACTCTAGTTAAGTGACAATTTTCTGAGGGTTTCTAGTACTTGCAACTGAAAACACCCCTAACACTTCCTGGGATGGCAGCAGTAGGGCCTTCTGGGTAGGATTCCAGGGGGTATGTGGGCGGGGCCTGGCCCACGGCAGCCCTAACACATAGACACTGTTATTTCTGGGGTTGGAACCACCTCTGGATGATGAGACTCAAATGTAAACCACATGGCTCCCCACACCTGGCTGTCACTTACGCGGCGTGGGTGCGCTTGTAGGTGTACAACCTGGAGAAGAGCCGGGCAAGCTCCAGCAGCACTGAGATACCACTCCCGTTGGAGTCCGCGCCATGTGACAGCCACTGCAGGCAGGCAAGAGAAGGCGAGCAGTCACCCCCATAGCCATGCACAGCACCTTACTCCCTATGCCAACGCAGCCACTTGCAGTGGCTCATTCTGCTTATCCCCGATCTCACCCCCAGGCCACACTTAGAGCAGAGCTGGGATTGCTGTCCTCTGCTCAGCCCAGACTGACGGCACCCCAATTCCATAGGGCTGTGACCCTGGATACTCGAGGCCCTTCTGGGGCTCCTGGCTCATTGCGACTCTGCCCTGTGCCCGGAAGGTAGCTGTGTCACCAGGGCAACCTCCATCCAGCCCCGGCATGTGCACCAGGACCCTCACACCCCTACTGTGGGGGTGTGAGCACAGGTTTCCTCCAGCCAGACCACGAGCCTTCTGCACCATGGAAGCCCCCCTCGCCCAACACACGCATCTGGATTCTATGATTAAAAACAGTACTCCCAATGGGGCGATGATTGGTTCTTAGGGAAAGAAAAAGATCTTGGATTCCATAATGGCTTGGAACCTTCCCAAGGTCACAGTCCATAAGGAGGCATACAGTATATGGATAGTATTAAAATTGACAGGGAGGGGGCAACACGGTGCTCAGTGAGAGAAGCCAGACACACAAGGCCACCAAGTGTGTGATTTCATTTATGTGAAACGTCCAGAACAGGCACATCCACAGACAGGAAGTGGGTCAGTGGTTGTCAGGGACTGGGGAGGGGGTGGGGAAGACTGTTAATAGAGACAGAATTCTTTTTGGGGTAAAGGAACATTTTGGAATTTCTGGTGATGATGATACAAATGTGTGAATATACTAACCACCACTGAATCGTATGCTTTAAAAGGGTGAATTTTATGTTATGGGAATTATATTTAAAATTTCACACAGTAAGAAATTAGGATAAAGATGTCTAAAAAGGAATAAAGAACGATTGAGAAGTATGCTCTGAGCTGAATGTTCAGGGCCTGTCTCTGGGCCCTGGCTGGTCCAGAAATTCTCAAGGATGACCTTGGCCTTCCAGGTGTTGTGGCCCAGCAACAGCTGTTACCATCTGTGGCACCTCAGCTCATGCCAGGCTGCAGGCCCACCTGCAGTCAGCACCTCATTTGGTTCAGCTGGCTGTTCTTTCAAAGCAAGACCCTCTTAAGGAAGGAAGCAGATTTACACCCTGTCGTGAGCCCCTGACCTTGCTGGGCCAGAGACGCAAGAGCGCTGGCCACAGGAAGGCCTGCAGCCTGAAGCAGAGCTGAGTGGGCCTCAGACTTCCATCCTCACAGGGGCTGGCTTGCAAGGCTGGCCCTCAGCGATGGCTGGGGACTCCTGCCACCTTTGCGGACTGTGCAGCTCCCTGTCCCTAAACGGTCTGTAAAAACACGTGGTTCATGCTAAGCACTCACTTTCCATAAGTTCCAAGCAGAGGGGCCCATGTGCCCGGTCCCCAGGGAGGAACTTGGGCACTGCCTGGGCCTCTGTGAGTCCCCTGGGGACTGCACCTCGCATGTTGTCACATCTCATTTGGGGGAAATTAAGTGCATCCTGTGGGACTCCACCAAAACAGGACTCTGGAAGTATGCCATGAGGATGACCATCTGCTGAGTCCTGGGGTCCTCCCAGCAGACCATCCACCAAGTCTCTTGGAGACCCTAACAGACACCCTGGGTTGATTTCTGGCCCAGCCACCTATCTGCCATGGGACCCTGACTAGCTTAGCTTCTGCCTCAGCTTCACGATGACGTCCACCCTGCAAGGTCCTCATGGGGGCCTGAGGTAATGCCTAAGGACCTGCAGAATGGGTGCTGCTGCTCTGAGCAAAGACACTCTCCAGAGACACTTCTGCCTCTGAGCTGAGCCTGAGCAGAGTGGGAGGAAGGGCGTCCACCTCCCCATTTCTGAGACAAACACATACGTACAGGGGCCACTCCAAAGGCGTCATAGTGGGCCACGATGACGATGGTGGGAAGGTCCTCTCCACCCAGCCCCGTCAGCCGCCCCTGCGGAGAGACAGCCTGTGAAGTGCCAGCCACCTGGGGTCCTGACCACCAGAACCCAGGCTGCCCCCACCCAGTGCAGGGCGTCCCCTGCTTTGCTAGCTCTATGGTCTCTGGGTGGATGACATGTGAAGGAATGGGTGTGGCCATATGCTAATAAAACTTTATTTGCAGAGTAGGCCAAGGACTACTCTAGCTATCAGAATCGGCTTGCTCACTGTTCTCCCAGCAGGCTTCTCCCCTGGAAACCAAACCCACCTTTCAAAGGCTGAGCTCCAAACCGATGCCTCAGATCAGAGCTCTGCTGATGGGGAGAAACTATGCAGTTGGGAACAGAGCCCCAGAAGCCCCATGGGGTCCAGGTCCCACCACTGGAGGGAGGGAGGCTGAGCACCCCTGCCTCCTTTCTGCCCGCTGCTTCCCATGTGAGTAACAGGAATGCTGGAGGTCTCACAGCAGCATAGACATTTCCAGAACCAAAGGCCATGGCAGCTGGGCTGGCAGGTTGTAACAGACCCCCAAATGGTGAGAAAGGCCCAAAAGGCCTTCGGTGACTCTATCTGCCATGACCCCTCAGGAAACGGGACCAACTGTAGATGAACCCAACCTCTGGGAGCCTGATAATGAGGACTCTGGCTAGTACAGGTTTTCTCCACCCAAATCTCTTATGCAACCTTAAAAAGATGATTGAGTATTCGCCTGATTATCAACTGCTCAGATGCTATTGCGGCTTCTCCTTGGCATGAAGCAGCCTGTCTGGCCCTGGTCTCTGCTGGGCGGCCACTGCACCCAGAGCCCTGGTCCTCTCCTCACTGCCCCTTCACTCAGCTCCAGCCCTCTGAGCCTGGGCGCTCTGAGTGCCCCTCTGAAAATGTGGGAGAAATTCTTTAAGGCAGGGAAGGCATCTTGCTTATCGCTCCCCCTCCAGCGGGGGCTCCAAAAGTAAGTAAGGCATGGGATTCTCACTGACTCTGCTAAACAGCCCTGAGGCTGACTCACTTAGCCTCAGGGAAAGGGGCAGCTGATAATGTGGCTGCACCCCAATTTCTAGCCCAGCCCAATGCTGACACTGGGGGTGGGGGGACTGTCAAGCAGCTTTGCACCATCAGGTGTAAATCCCTGTGGATCTGAGCCCACAGAAGCCCCATTCACATTGAAGGCAGTGTCTGGCCCAAGTAGAGCGCTGGGGGACCAGCCAGCATGCTCAGCTGTAAATCCTCACGGAGGGCCTACTGGGCACAAGGCAGGCTCTGAGGATGAGACACTGGTCTCAGCACAGCAGGTAGGGCCCAGGGCACTCACCTCCACACTGGTGATGAGCCAGTCACTCACGGCCTTGCTCTGGACCCCACTGGTGACCATCTGGAAGCCATTAGCAGTGGCTGTGTGGAGCAGCACTGGGAACAGGAGTGGGCAAAGTTAGCCTGGGGGTTCTCCAACCAGAGCCAGCAGGCTCATCACCCCAATACCCCAGACACTTGGGGTTCAGTGCATACAAAGCTATGTGAAAAACTGACCACATGGATTGGAACATAAGGTGAAGATTAGACACACAGGAAAGAGCCGGGTGTCTAGGACAAGAGCTGGAGGAGTCTCCCATTGGATAGGACAAGATCCACCAGCCCAGCCCCAAAGGCCAAAACAGCACCCAAAGGTTTGTAACTCATTCATGACCAGACATAGTATGGTGCCCACCACACACAGTGCGAGGAGACAGACCACTGTGGATGCTACTTTATCATTCGAGGCCTGGGATTAAAAAGGCCTGAGTTCATACTGTCTTAAGTCTGCATCTGTTCTTTACGCATTTAAAAACGCAATCATAATGCGTTTGTAAGATACTATCACTGGAAGAAGCTAGGACAAGGGTGCCCCTTAAGAACTGTAGTATTTTTGCAACTTATAAAGTCTTATTCCAAAATAAACAAGTTATTTCTACAAAAGACAATTGTGAACAATATTTATAAATTTTATATCCTATTTTTTTCCAAGTTATATCCTGTTATATCATTAAAAATGATACTCCAACATCATTTTAATGGCTGCATAATATTCCACTAAGAAGATTGCTCCTCTCTTCAGTTCTAACTGAAAATTTAGGTCTTTCCAAAAATTCACTCATCTGTTACAATGTAGATGGCTGTTGTCATGGCTTTGATCTAGACCAGGAGTTGACAAACTTTTTATATAAAGGACCAGAGACATTATTTTCTGCTCTTCAGGCTAGAAGGTCTGTGACAGCCACTCAACTGTGATGTGATAGCATGAAAGCTGTCACAGACAATAGGAAAGAGAATGAACACAGCTGTATGCCAATAAAACTTTATTTACATAAACAGACAGCTAAGGGCTATAACTTGCCAACCCCTAATCTAGTATCTCATGCAGCAGCTAACCATCTGGCCAGGAGAATCTAATCTTAGTCTACAGCCTAAACATGTAATATCACATCGTTTCCCCAAGGAGGTGGGCCGAGTCTACCTGTGCGGACAAGACTGCCTGCCTTGTCCATTTCTGTCAGCTGAGTATTTTCTTCCTGTTACACCTGCCGTTTCAATAAGCAAGCATGATGCTTTGGGTGGTTCCTTTTGGCTGCATTTCTTTGATTAATTTTGCTCTCACTCTTGACAGGTGACCCACTCTTGCTCCCAGCTCAGCACAGTGTCCCCAGTCCATAGGGTGGAAGAAATGGGTTTTCTCCTCTCCCCAAGAACGCTGCTGACCCACCAGACCTATGCATGCAGCACACAGAAGAGACCTCATGGCCACATTTCCCATAAACAGCCAGAGGCTGAAGACAGGAAACGCCTCCCTCCAAATCAGTGGTCAAGCTTTCGTGTGTGTGAACACGAGCAGTGGGGCGGGGTGGGGGCTGTAACGTGCAGAGTCCTGTGGCACATCAGACCCAGGGCAAAGCCCAAGCCCACCTTCGGCAGCAGAGGCAGAACCCTGGGAGGTGGAGGCGGCCTGCGTCTGCTCGTAGATGGAGAGAAGGGCCTCGTCTTCCACAGCGAAGTACACGGGGACGATGGTCTCCATGGCCAGCATCTCAGGCTCAATCTCCATGAATTGCTGTGGAAGAGACACATGTTTAGGTGGTGCCTGGCCTAGAGGAAGGGGGTACTCAATGCTGTCCCTGGAGGACAGGCAGGCCAGGGCCTGGAAGCACACCTCCTCTGAGGCAGCGAATGAGGCTAGGATTTCACTGAAGAGGATAGGGCAGGAGGGGAACAGGGAAGTGGGATGCAGACAGAGGGACAGGTGAGGTGTGGCAATACCCAGGGGTCCCCAGATGGTACCCAACTGGGAGGAAGTAGACTGGGAAGAGAATAGGCATAGGAGCCAGCCAAGATGGGTTAAGGTATAGTATCACTGTGGGCCAGTCTTGCCCCTACTGGCCATCATGTCCTCGGGTATAAGTGGGCAATGGCTTCCCAAGCTGATGGCAGGGACCCACGCAGACAGAGGCATGAATTGCCCAGCATCAAGTCAGCTTTTGGTAAGCATAGTCTCCTCCTTCTTCATCCCCACTGCCCCACACCCCCTTCTCATCTGCAAAAGTATCTTCACTACAGGATTGTGGGGGATCCCATTCATTCAAAACAGATCTTTCCCCCTCAGCACTGCTGCATCGGGCTTGGTCATTCTTTTTGGGGCTGTCCTGGGTACTGTGGGGTGCTGAGCAGCATCCCTGGCCCCACCAACTTGATGCCTGGAGCATCCCTAGTCGTGACACCCACAGATAGCCCCAGACATCACCCAGTGTCCTTTGAGGGCAGAGTCACTCCAGCAAACAGTATCAATGATGAAGGACAAGGGCTCAGGGAGGTGAGATGACTTGCCCGAGGCCAAATGGCTGACTCCAAACCCAGTGTTCCTTTTCCTACAGAAGTTTCTGGACCCAAGCCTGTATATGGGGGGTGGGGGGGAGGGTCAGGGGCTCACCCGGATGACATCCTGGGGCACGGCGGCAGTGGCCCGGGGCAGGATAATGACCACAGCGCCAGCTGACTGCCGCAGAGCTTTCTGGTACCGCTCGTAGGAGAAGTCCAGCAGCCGCATGAGCACACAGCGGCGGCTCAGCACATCCGCATCGATGGTGCGCGCCTCCATGTTGAGCACTGCATTCCGTGTGCCTGCAGGGTCCAGGGAGGGGCTCCTTCAGAGGGGCACTGGGACCTCCCCCATGGACCAACTCGGGAACCCCCAGATTCCTCCACCCACTGCCCACGCGTCCCAACATGTGTCTACCATGGCCAGCATCCCCCTGCCCACCAATGCAGGGCCCACTTGAACCCCAGGAGTCACAGGGCCCTTTGAGAACTGAATGAAAGCCAAAACCCTTCCCTCCCTGGATAAATCCACAGGCTCACCCTCCCAAAGCTCACAGCACCATAGTACAAACTCTGGCTTCAGCTGACCTGAGCCTGGTGGCCCCTTCCTGCCACCCCCATGGCTCTAATGTGGCTATGGGTCATTTCCCTGAGGCCTCAGCACCACCTAGAATGTTTACAGCTATCTACTCCCCTAACTAGACTGGGGTTTTGCGAACAGGAACCTTGTTCCCTGCAGTGTCAATGACACATTGGCAGCCACTTCCGGGCCAACAGGCGCTTGATGAACATAAGCCAGGAGAAGAAATGAACGAATGCCAACTCCCCCAGTGACCATCAGACATGCCAGGTCTGTTTCCCTCAGCACAGTGGACATTGGGGTCAGGTCACTCTCTGTGGGGGGCTGTCCTGGGCACTGTGGGGGTTTGAGTAGCATCCCTGGTCCCCACCCCTTTGATGCCAGGAGCACCCTCTATTGTGACAACCACAGATGTCCCTAGATATCATCCAGTGTCCCCTACGGCAGATTCACGCCAGAAATCTCAATTCCTACGTCAAATTGCCCCAATGTCAAGGACAAGCAAGGAGTCCAGATGGTTTCACACACTGCAGGCTGCAGCAAGCAAACAAACCCTAACCGCAAGGGGGCTGGATAGGGCTCCCAGGACCTCCAGTTTGAGATGTAGGCAATGAGAGCTCAAAATAAGGACCTACAGATGCAACTCAGCTTCTCCAGGGAAGCCAGATCTGGTGCAGTCCTGGAGGTGGAAGCTCAGGAGAGGCAGCATCTGGGTATTCAGAGGCGGGCCTGTGCTAGGCTACACTAAGCCATGGGCTCAGGGCCAGGAGTCTAGGTCCCTACCTCTGCTTTCCAGGAACTCACTCTCTGGGAAAGTGGGCAGAAAGGAGAAGACTTGCTTCTAAGAGAGTACCCTAGGGGGACGATGAGGAGAGGGGCCGACAGGACACAGAAGGGACAGCATCCCAGGGACGAATGGGGAGGGCTGGCTCTAGAGCAGAGGGCCTGCTATCATGGAGTAAAGGTGAAACATGTGCCCTGGGTCAGGGGTGCCCTGCCACCACCCCCATTCTTCCAGGGAACTTTTCCCTGCTTTAGACAAGCCTCTGTGGGAGCCCCGGCAGAGGGAGGGCAGCAAAGACCTTCAGAATGTCCTTGAAACTCTTGGAATGCCTGGAAGGCCTCTCCCCCACCCCACATCTGTATAGGCCCTTAGCCTCTAGGGTAGGCTGACCAGACGTACCATTTTAAATGGGACAGAAAACAACTGTACTGTTCTGTTTCAAACAGTATGTATGTTCAGCCTAATCTCAGTGGGCTAAATTCAAGGTGTAAGTAGGCTGACCAGATGTACTGTTTGAAACAAGACAGTACTATTGTGTTCTGTCCTGTTTAAAACAGTACATCTGGTCAGCCTACTCTAGGGGCCCTCAACCTCCCAAGGGTGGCTCGAATGTCACATTGGGTTGGGGACATGAAGGGCAGTCTGTGGAGCCTACTGTGTGTATCTTCTCACTGGGTCTGGAGCTCATGCAGGGCAGGAATCAGGACCCTGCTTTCCAGAAGGAAGACCTGAGCGGGGCTACAAACTCCTACAGAAGGCCAGAGGTGCAATCCTCTTGCCTGGCTGGCCACACAGGCTCTGTCATGACTATTTAGTTCTGTTGTCAGACACGTCAGCCAGTGGGCATGGCTATGTGCCCATAAAACTACTTACAACAATGGGTGAAGGGCCAGTCCCAGGTGAAGGAGCCTTGGCAAATCTGCCCAGCATGGGTGCTGGAGTGCTAACACAACCACCTCCTGGGGCCCTGTTGAACCTAAATCAACTGAGATGGGCACGAGTGGGCTGCTAACCACAGCACCCAGGCACACGACAAGCACTGTTAAAGCAGCAGTCACCTCAGGAGGGCCAGAGTCCACCTGGCAGGGGGACAGGGCCACACCTGTGGCTCTGTACCTGGCGTATTTTACCTCAGCCTGATTCACACCACAGAACAAAGAGTTACACGCCTTTCCTTCCTGGGCAGCTACCCAACCCAGTTTCTCAATTGGAGCAAACAGGAAGTTGGGAAATGAGAGAGACCCAGAGCCAGGCTATATCAGAGGTGGGAGCCTGCAGCGTGCACCCTGGGGCAGGATGTTACACGGGGGAGACTGCATTCAGCAGGAACCTAGCCGGCCAGCTCTCAAAGGCACCACTGGCCAGGAGAGACCCGGGCTTCCTATGGTCACACCAGGCCTTCCCCTAACAATGCCTCGGACTCTTGAGCAGCCTCCCCTTTACCAACTCCCTCTCTATAGCACTGACTATCCCACCAGCTTCTCCCCAGGGACATCGCCCAGTGTGACCAGCATGGGGATGTGTATGTGTAAGCCTCACTTGCAGAGCCTCGTCCAATTTTCCTAAGCCAGGCCTCTGCCTCCTGGCTCTTCACACAAGAAGCACTTGGCAAAGATGGGTGGGAGCCCCTCCAATCACCCCTGGAGCCCACGGTCTCTAATGATGCCCCAAGTGGGGCAGGTGGTATCTGGGTTTCTCACTAGGAGCAAAAAAGATGAGGGTGGGGCAGGAAGGAGGGCACAGAGAGGGAGATGCCAAGTCAGAGAACAGAAGGACAAGGAATGCCAGGATCAGGAGCAAGGGACTCAGACAATGGAGGAAAGATGAAAAGAAAGCGGAGGGCGAGGAGGGAGGAGGCTGGTGAGAAAGAAGGTGCCCCAAGGATCTGCAAAGGAAGGAGGAGAGGGCAGCTCTGCAGTCAGAAAGCCCAGGCCATGGCACCTGTCTGCTTAGCAAATTCAGCCACCTGCACAGGTTTGAAGGGGAGAGAGGCCACATCAGGTGCAGGCAGGACAGTGCTGAGCCAGCCAGGGGGGACCTGGGGGCATCCAGGCTGTCAGGTTATGGCTGCCCAAGAGGCCAGAGAGAGAAGTAGGGTGTGCTGGAGAGGGGCAGGACAGGAGGCTCTTAGGGAGCTCTGAGTGAGTTGGGACAGAATGACAGGGTTGAGCAGAAAGAACTAAGACCTAGAATTTGGAGAAATTGGTTCAATTGAGTTCTAGGACCCAGGCCTTCTGAATTGTGGATTCCTCTGGGAAACCAAAGAAAACTCTAGACCAGCATGGCAGCCACCAGTCACATGTGTGATCTGACTTTATTACAATTAGATATTAAAAATCCCCTTCCTCTTTTGCATGAGCCATATCTCAAGGGCCTAGTGTCCACAGTGGCTGGTGGCTCCCATATTGGACACTGAAAATAAAGAACCTGTAAGTGAACGCAGAAAGTCCTAATGGACAGTGATGGTAAAGACCCTTCCCCCAGGAGAATGGCTAACAATGCACAGAAACATGCCCACAACTTTAGGGGTTCCTGGCCTTCCCTCCAACCCCTCCAGAATCTGGGGCCTTGGGTTCAGAACCCCTTGGCACTACTGGCACCGGGGTGGGACTGTTCTCTGTGGGGGCTTCCAGGGCACTGTGGAGTGATGAGCTGTACACTTGGTCCCCACCCAATCGAAGCCAGGGGCACTCCCAGTCAAGATAACTATGAAGTCATCACCTAATAACCCGTGAGTTGACAACCACTGCTCTGAGCAAAAACAATGTAACTTTGTGGTGAGGCGGGATCTGAGGGGAAGTCTGGACATGTCTCCAGAAACTGAGGCTCTCCAAGGGCCTAGCAGGGGTTGGGGATCAAGGGGACTCAGGTTGGGCCTGAGATGGTCTACCAGGGGAGGCCAATCCAAGAGAACTGAGGTGGACCCTTCAGAGATGAGAGGACCAGAAGAACTGGAGAGGGGGAGCTCCCTTCTGAGGAAGTCAGGCCTTGAATTCAGGGGACCTAAGGCACCAGGGCTGGAGGAGAAATGAAGGCCAGAGATTCTGGACACCAGATAAAGCTATATAGTTGGGAGGAGACAAGGGAATGTAGGATGACTTGGCATTGGGGTCAGAACCACCACAGGTAAGTGAGGAAGTAGGGGTGAGGAGTAAGCAGCTGCACAGGATCCAGGCCGGAGGTCAGAGACAATCCAGAAATCCTAGGGAAGGGGGCAAGTGGGGTTCCAGGAAGCTGGGGGTGAGAAAGGTGACCTGAGGGGACTATGCACCAAAGGTGGGAACAAGACATGGGGTCCAAGGACCATCAGGAACCTAAAGGTACAGGGACTAAACTGGGGGTGGGGGGTGGCTGGGGGTAAGCTGGCTAATGAATTCTGAGGGCTCTGGTTCATGACCTGGGACTAAGGAGAGCTGAGCCTCAGAAGAGATGGGCCCTGACGTGAGGTCAGGCCTAGATTAGCTATCAGAACTCTGAACCCTGAGGGGAGCAGAATGTGGTGCTGCACAGAGAGCACTGGGCCACCAAGGGGCCGTGGGGGGCTGGGGCAGGTTGGAACAACACACTGGCACTCTGGGCTGCTTGCTCCACATGACAGGCCCCTAGCACGGAGACTCCTTTCTAAATCAAAAAGGCCAGAGGTGTAGCTTTGGGGGCAGGGCATGACCCAGGAGGACTGGCACCTTGGTGATGTCCAAGGGAGGGGACCTTGGGCAGCAGTGAAGGGACTCAGGGTTCCAGGAATAGCAGGAGCTTGGCCTGAAGGTCGGAGCTACGGGTTCTGGAGCATGTAGCCCCGTGGGAGCCAGCGCTGGGCTCCTAGGACACTGGGGAGAGAGCTGGGGGGCTTAGCAAAGATCCAGGCATCCAAGTTCTGACTTGCCTGAGGCCTGGGGGGGCTGGAAAGAACGGTCTGTCGGGTCCCAGGGCCCGAGGAGCAGAGACTGAACTAAGGAAAGGGAGCGTCTCGGTTCAGGGAGGCCGGCTGGGCCAGGGTCCCAAAGAGGAGGCCAAGGGTGGGAGGTGGGGACCCGGGGGAGGCAAAGAAGAGAGGCCGAAATGCACGCACCGTAGGGCTGCCCCTGCAGATCGTACTGCTGCATGCGGTAGACGGTGAACTCGTGCGCCGCGTCGGCAGCGGGTAGCGGCGGCGCCACCAGCAGGAGGACGGCGGGCAGGAACACGATGAAGCTGAGCGGCAGGCAAGACGCCTTCAGCATGTTCTCTAGGACCTCGCCTGCTTCCTCCAGCATCCTGGCTGGCGGCAGGGCCGCGCAGGGCGGCGGCGAAGACGGGACGGAGGCGACAGCTCCCGCGGACTCAACTCAGCAAGGGTAGCAGGCCGGTCCTCCAGACACCGCGCCGGGCAGCCTGCACCCGCTCTGGGGTCCTACGGGCACTGCTGTGACCGCCCCAGCCGCCACACTGACTCCTGGGAAGTGTAGTTCTCACGGAGCGCGCGTAGCTACCTGGGAGTTGTAGGCCCACTCTTACACCCCAAATGAAGCCATGGCGGACTGTTGGATTAAAACAGCTAAAGTTTCATATAAACGCCGAGTCAGAAAATTCAGAGACTTAAAATAGAACTATCTGCAGTTAAGTTACTTAAACCCTGTCTTTGTTGCGGGAGAACGGGGAGGCGCCGGCAGGTGCAGGATATGACCCTGCGACCAAGGAAGAAGTTGGAAAGGGAGGGTGTGAAGGGGCCTCCTTGGTGCGCTAGGTCTCCTGGGAATTGTAGTCCCATTGAGCAAGTACAAGAGCTCATGGGAATTATAGTCTTCCTGGCAGAAGTTTGAGGGGGAAAAAAAATCACTTAAAACTCCCAAGGAATGTAGATGTTAAATAACATGAAGGCAGAGACTTTGATCTGCTTTGTGCATTGATGTATGCCCAGAACATAACACAAGGCCTACCACACAGTCGGTGGGCTATACAATTTTTGAATGAATGAAAGAAATCTCGATAGAAGAGTCCTAAAGGGGTGATGCAATGGATTGTGGGACTTGTAGTCTGGGGACTTGTATAGGGGTTGGTGACATCCTTAGGCTTACTCATTTTGGGGTCATACTCATAGTAAAAAATTATTTGTTGTTCATCAGTATTTCAAATGTAACTGGTGTCCCAAATTTGTATTTTCTAATCTGGCCATCACCCTAAGAACTCCATCTCAGGGCCAGGATCTTGAGGAGCATGAGTAACTCACAACCCTTTTTACAGATGGGGAGACTGAGGCCACAAGGTACTGAACACAGCAACCCTGGCTCCTAGTGAGTTGACATCCAGGGTTCAATATAGTGGCATTTGTGCTGATTAATAACACTGGATTCAAGTCCCAACTCCACCATTTCCCAGCTGTGTGACCTTGGCCTAGTCACTTTATGTCTTTGAGCCTGTTTCCTCTGCTGCCAAATATGATAAATAACCAAACACTCCCCCCCAACCCCACACACACACCCCTCCCAGGGATGTATAAGAATTCAATCAGATAATCCACATGAACTGACTTGGAAAGAGGAAGGCACACCTGAAACGCTCAGTAGGTGTTATTATAAGAATGCACCTATACATTTACACAATGGAATACTACTCAGAGATAAGAAATGATGAAATACAGTCATTTGTGACAACATGGATGGACCTAGAGACCATCTTATTAAGCGAAATAAGTCAGACTGAAAGAATCAGGAAACATATGACCTCACTTATAGGTGGAATATAAAACTGAAAGTAACAAAGACACAGAGACCTATGGACACACTCAATAGCTGGATGATTGACTGAGGGAAGGGGAGGAGGGGGGAGGGAGAGAGGGAGGGGAGGTGGGAGTGGGCACCAGCATTATGGACACACTCAATAGTTTGGTGGTTACCTGGAGAGGGGGAAGGAGCAGGGAGGGAGAGTTGTGGGGCGAGGGGGGAGGGGGCACCAGATATATGGTGATGGAAGGGGACCTGATTCTGGGAGGTGGGCACATAATGCGATGCATGGGTGATGTGATGTGGACTTTTGCATCTGGAAACTATCTAATTGTTACCAACCAATGTCACCCCATTAAATTTAACAATAAAATAAATAAATAAATTTAAAAAATAAAAAAAGTATAAAAAAAATAAAAGAATGCACCCACTTGTGTAGCCTGAGGGCTGTTGAATCTGCTCTCCCTGTGGGACATTCTCCCCCACCTTTCTGCATGGCTAGCTTCTTACTGAAACGATGTTGGGCATTTCTTACCCTGGTGTTTGTCATTCCCACCACAGTGGGACCTTTATGAGGGCAGAAACCAGGTTGTTTATAGCTGGATCCTCAGTGCCCAGAATAAAGCCTGGCACATAGTGGTTAAGTGAATGAATGAATAAGAGAGTGAATGAATGGATTAGTGAAAGCCCCAACACACCAGCCTACCCTCCACCCCTCCCAGTTATGTCCCCTGCTTCTGGCCATTCCCTAGGCCTCTCTAGGGAGGTCCTAGGCCCAAGGGGTCAAAAGGGGCCTGGGAAGGCAGTGAAAGACATGAGAACTCATTCTGGTCCATGTGTACTTCATCATCAAACGTTTATTACCTGCTTCTTCCATTCACCCCCATTTTCTCAGGCCAGGCTATGAACACTCAAGATACTCACTCACTCACTCACTCACTCACTCACTCACTCACTCACTCACCCACCCACCCAGAGACAGGCCAAGACAGGGGCCAAGATAGGGGACTGAACTTGGCTCAGACAATGAGGCTTGGACCCTAGAGCTGTCCATGCCACCTCCTCTCCCAAACCTTGGCTTTTCTGTCTGTAAAATGGGGAGGTTCAACTAATCCTGCTCTGTGGAGATGAAACCACAAGCAGCCCAAAGAATGAAATGGACCATTTGTTCTGAATTTTCCAAGGAGTAGACTGACCAGATGTACCGTTTTAAATGGGACAGAAAACAATGGTACTGTCCTGTTTCAAATGTTATGTGTGGTCAGCCTAGTGATGCCCTGAATTTAGCCCAGTGAGACTAGGCTGACCACATTACCATTGTTTTCTGTCTTGTTTAAAACAATACGTCTGGTCGGACTACCAAGGAGGAAAAGAACTGGTATTCATTCATTCATTTATTTAAGAGGCAGTAACAAGCAGGGATCACAAAGCCACCTGCCTGGGTTTGAATCCCAGCTCTGCTTCTTCCCAGCTGTGTGACTTTGAGTAAGTTACCTAACGTCTCTGGGCCTGAGCTTCTTCATCTGTAAAATGGAGTTAATGGACAGGTTTTATAGGGATTAAATGAGTAAATACAAAGATGATTACAACAATGCCAGGCACCAAGTGATATATAAGGCTTTGTTGTTATCCAGTTGAAAGCATATATATAATACAATAGTTTGAGGGTTATTCTATGCCTCACCTTATCAATATCCCAGGAAGGCAGGAGCTATCAATGTCCTCATTGGACAGACAAGGAAGGTAACCCCATGGTATGCAGCAGAGCCAGGTAAAGGGTTATAGACGCCTGAGCCATCTAACAAGCAGAAGTCAGGGTTCTTAGGGACAATTTCACACTGTCGGAGCACTGAGGCTCAGTGGAAGAAATGCTGCTGGGTCCAGAGTTTCCAGATCTCTGGGTCACTGAGCACCTACCATGTGCTGGGCCCTGTGCTGGGTGCCAGGGACTCAGAGGTGACCCAGACACTGCAAAAATCTCCACCGTCACACAGCTTGCAGTTCAGCGGAGGAGATGGATGGTGACCAGTGGTAACCAGAGCTTCAGTGAGACAAATAGGGAGCTGTGGGAGTCCAGAGGAGGTCTAGGGAGGAGAAGAAATCAGGGGAGACTTCCTGGAGGTGGTGATGCTAAAGCTGATACCCGAAGAATGGGCAGGGCAGATGGGGCAACCAAGCCAGCTGAACACAGACCCAGAACACAGGCTGAGAGCTTTGGGGTAGCCCAGACCCCATTCACCCCAAATTCCACCAACAACCCCTGCCTCCCCACCTACTGCCATCCCAGATAAATACACCCAGAATTGGAAGCAGAAAAACATAAGTAGTATAGCTTATTGGCAACCTGGATAAATGCTAGGAACTCTATCCATGATGAAAAGTTCTGACTACAGTGTCCAAAATGGTAGCCACGAGGCACTTGTCCTTAGTGAGTACTTGAAATGTGGTGGTGTGACTTTTATGAGTTGAATTTCTATAGGTTGAAGTCCTAACCCCCAGGACTTCCAAATTGGAAAATAGGGTAATGGTAGAGTTAAGGTGAGGTCATACAGAAGAAGAGTGGCCCTGATCCAACATGACTGGTATCCTTATAAAAAGGGGAAATTAGGACACAGACAAGCACACAGGGAGAACATCATGTGAACGTGAAAGCAGAGATTGGGGTGATATATCCACAAGCCAAGGGATGCCAAAGATTGCCAGTAACACCAGAATCTACAAACAGTCTCCCTCATGGCCTCAGAAGGAACCAGGCCTGCAGGCACCCTGATCCCAGACTTCTGTCCTCTAGGACTATGAGAGAATAAATGTCTGCTGTTCAAGTACCCTTTTCTGTGGTACTTTGATATGGCGGCTCCAGCCAACCACTACACCGAGAAACTGAATTTTTGAATTCATTTCATTTTAATTTATGATAAATAGCTACATGTGGCTAGTGGCTGCTATACTGGACAGTGTGGTAAGCAGTTTGCAGCCACCATATTTCCCATCATGCACAGGAAAAACAGAAGGAGATTGCTGCCCCCAGAACTTGGCAAGATGCAGGCAGGAAGACCCAGGGGCACTGGCTGGGCCCTAGGAGGATGACGAAAAGGTGGCCACTATTGAGGGTGCACCTGTGCTGTCAGATGTGGCTGCTGTGATTCCCATGGCTATTTAAATGCAAACAAATTCATAGCTCAGGTTTTCAGTTGTCCTGGCCTCTTACCAAGAGCTCAATAGCCACATAGGACTCTGTACTGGCCGGAGCAATGTAGAACCTTCCACCAACACCAGAAGTTTTATGACCCATGCTGGATGCCACCCACTATAGCAAGTGCTGAGCATGTGTCAACAACCTTTTTCGGTGGGTTCTGCCTGTTAGCAGCCATTTCACACAGGGGGAAGGGCGAGGCAGTTAGTGCTACAGGGAACTCTAGAAGAGTGGGTGAGGTTCCTCTGTTGCCCCCCAGGCAGGGTTTCTAAGACATGCAGAGCTCAGAGGGGGAGAAAGGTGGCTGTGGGAGGGCCCAAGATGAGATGTGGGGCAGGGAAAGGGGAAGTGAACGAGAAGGGGAGGGTGCTAACTGTTGCTGCTGGCCCCCCTGCACCTGGCAGCTTGTAATGCTCACACACTTTGGGCAGAGTGGACTGGTCACAGGTGTGCACACACACAACTTCAGACAAGAGGCCTGCCACTCACGGAGATGTCTGTACATGCACAGATGAGCCAGTTCATGGGCACAACGCATTCTGCCCCCCACCTCTCTCTGTCTCTCTCTCTCTCACACGAACACACACACCACCTGCCCTCACAACCGCCCCCACCCCCCAAACACACAGACCCAAGGCCGTCCTGGCCGTGGTATGCGTGCTTGCACACTCCCAGAAAACCTACAACCCCACGCTGTCGTCCCTCTACACCGGGGGTGTCCAGCCTTGTGGCTGCCCTGGGTCACATGGAAGAAGAATGGTCTTGGGCCACACATAAAATACACGAACACTAACGATAGCTGATGAGTTAAAAAAACATCGCAAAAAAATCTCATGTTTTGAGAAAGTTTATAAATTAGTGTTGGACTGCATTCAAAGCCGTCCTGGGCTGCACGTGGCCCACAGGCCGCAGGTTGGACAAGCTTGCTCTACATACACATGAATAAGAGAAAGGTGACACATCTCGTACCATCATTGAACTTCCATGTTGCCAGGGCAAGAACCCCACAGCCTGCCCCTCCTTCCCTGGGAGCCCCACTGAGGCCCAGAGAGGGGCCCAGACTTCCCCAGAATCACACAGGAGCCAGGGGCGTATGAAGCAACCCCATTTGTCCCCACTCCAGGGCACTGTGTTCCAATGAGTGGTTGCCTGCTTCTCTGAGGAGACCATGAAGAACCCGCTTGGCGTCAGCAGACCTGGGGGCTGTGGGGAGAACCACACAGGGCCTTGGGACACCTGGCTGGCTGCCCTGTTCCCTCCTCCCTGTCTGGGCCCACCTGCTGCCTCCCTGCTGGATCCCAGGCACCTGGCCCACTCCTCCTTGGCCTCCTGCAGACGGGAGGAGGCCCCACTTGGGCACAGACTGGTGGTTGAGCCACGCTCCCCAGCTGTGACTCAGACGCTCCTCATGCTGGAGATGCTGGTTAGGGGCTCCCGCATCCGAAAGCTGAACGACCGGGATCCCCGAAAGCTGTCCCTGGGCCTCAGCGAGCTGTCAGTGGTGGAGGCTCCGGAGTGGGCTTCAGCTGCCTGGGCCAGGCAGTCCCCAGGCCCTCGAAGGCCCAGCCTGAGACACCCACCGCAGAGGAAGCCCAGCACGGCCCGGCACACCTCCCGGCTGCGGAAGGAGTAGATGAGTGGGTTGATGGCTGAGTTGAGCACAGCCAGCATCAGGATCCAGTCCATGCCCCTCAGGTACTCCTGTGCCCAGACGTTGGAGCCAAAGATGTCGGCCAGCAACAAGCAGAAGAGTGGACCCCAGCAGACCACAAAGGCCACCAGGATCATGAGCACTGTGTTGAGCAGCCGGCGGGCATTGCGGCGCAATGGGGGGCGTGAGGCCGTCTGCCCGTTGGCTCGCACGACCCGGAAGATGGCTCCATATAGCACCATGATGGTGGCCAGGATACAGCCAAAGATGACCACGCAGAAGAGGATGTAGGCCTTGGAGTAGAGCGGGAGCAAGCTGGAGCAGCTCTGGAAGGCGCACGTGCAGTTCCAGCCGAGCAGGGGCAGCAGGCCCAGCAGGGCGGCCAGCAGCCAGCAGAGCCCAATGAAGCCCAGCACGCGGAACTTCTTGGTGTTCCCGCTCTCGGCCACTGGCCGCACCATGGTGGCGAAGCGCTCACCCGCGGTAAAGAGCAGACTGAAGGTGGAGGCAGCCAGGGCCATGAAGAGCACGCCCTCCCGCAGGAACCAGGTGGCCGGTGCCAGGTGGAAGGTTCGGGCCCCAGAGAGCAGGACATTGACCAGGTAGGCCAAGCCGGTGAGCAGGTCACTCAGCGTGATGTTGACCAGGCAGTAATAGACCCAACGCCGGGACCGCATGCGGGTCACGATGGCCACCAGCACCAGCAGGTTCTCCAGCACCACCAGGCAGCTCATGGCCACAAAGAGCCCACGCAGGACCCCCAGGCCCCCGTCCTCGGGCCCCGCCCGGCCCACCAGCCGGCCTGAGTGGTTGTAGTGCAGGATAATGAGCCGGCTGTGCCCGCCAGCTGCCAGCTGCTGGCAGGCCTCCGGGGCCTCCACCAGGGGCCCTGTGCTGTTCATGGCCGTCCCTCAGGCAGACTGAGGCCCAGGGTGGCTGGCCCTGAGGAGGGTGGAGCTGCACACTTGCCCGGCCTCCATTTCCTGTTATTTGAAATTTCCTGTTATGTTTGAGGTACCCCCAGGGTGGGGATGAGGCCCGGGCAGGGAGGGGCATCCCAACGGTCGGCTCCCACCCTGGCTCCCGGAGCACACTGTGGCCACCCTTGCTGCTAGACCCCATTTCTGTCCCCTTCTGTTCCTCAAAAGCCCAGGGGAAATGTGCCCTCCAATAGTACCTGTCACCCCTCCTGGCTGGGCAACTCCCTCCAGGACCTGGCTGTCCCATCACTGTCTCCCCAGTGGCTCCAACTATGCCTGGCATACAGTAGGTGCTTAATAATGTGTGTCATGTGATGACACACACTAGTGTGACACAGCCAGCTACCTTGTCAAAGGCGCAGATGCCAGGACAGACCTGCAGTATGCACACCCACAGAAGGGGAAACTGAGGCCTGGAGAGTCAGCACTAGCTGCTCCAGGTCACACAGTTAGAGGTGAACACCCAACTACAGACACACGTGGGACTCTGGGGCCAGGACCCTCTACCAGATTTCGGTGGTCTCTCCTGCCCCCCAAGCTGCCCCTACTAGGAGCAGAGCTGGGGACCCCACCCAGGGCAACCCTTCACCTTTGGGGGGGCTCACAGGAAAAGTGGGGTTCACCCCACCCCCACCCCATGATCATCCTGACCTGGCTCAGGCTGAGCCAACCTAAGATGGCTGAGGACTGAGGCAGGGGCACCAGGTGTGTGGGAAGTGGGGGAGATGCATGGACTTGAGCTGATCTTGTGGGATCTGAGGGGCGAGGCACAGCCCCGTCCTGGGGTCTTGGGGGGAGGCAGCCTTCCTCGCCAGGCCTGCCAGGGGCACAGGTGTCCCCATGAGCGGCAGGGTGGGCAGAAGGCAGGAGGGTGGCTCTGGTGCCCATGGCCCTGACCAGCACTCCTCCCTTTGTTTACTGTTCAGCTCTTGGAGGACAGTTACAGGGAAGTGTGGATCAAAGTGCTGCCTGGGGAGGCGGTAGCATCTTGTCACTAGATGTGACCAAGCAGAAACGGATCTGAAGGGGAGGCTGTGGGAGGAAGAGCCACACAGGAAACTACACAGCAGGCTGCTGGGGTATGAGGCCAGGGGTGGGGTGGGAAGCGCAGCCAAGTCTTTCCCAGGCACCACCCTGCTGAGGATGGTCCACCCTCAGTCCCTCACAAGGGGCCACCTTATTAAGAGAGAGACACACTGTGTGTTCGGAGGCTAAACCTGTACCCTGGGTTAAACCCTGACCCCAGGCCCCGAAAGCAAATTCAAGACACAAGCAATATGCTGTGAGTGAGCAGTTTGACTGTCTAGGCAGAGCTATCCAACAGTGACCTGTCCCACGAATTACCTGCTGCCTAGCCGGCTGTCCATGCGCTGTGCATCAGACCTTATTTAATCTCACCATCAGCCCCATGCTGCAGAAGAAAAGCCCCTCTAGAATCTGCCCCAGACACATAGCTCTAGCAATACACAAGTATACACACAGGTTATCATTGTTGTTTATAAATGAAAAGTATTCGAAACTCCTCAAATGTCTGTACACAGAGAGAGGCTGATAGATATTATGCTGCACCCAGAGTGGTGCACAACGCAGCCATGAAAAAGAACAAGGGAGAAAGAATGGAGTGATTTCCAAGTCTTATTGTTAAGTACAAAATGGCATAGGTCATGTGGTAGCTTTTGTGCAATATAGAAGGGAGGATAAAATATACACATATCTGCTTATTTTTGCAAAAGAAACACAGGAAAGATAAAGCAGAAACCAATGAGATAGTTTACCTTCAGTGGATGGAGGAGATTAAATTTGAAAAGAGGAGGGAATAATACTCTGAGTGTCCCTCTTTGCATAGTTTTAAAACTATGTTAAGGCCTCCTATAGTCAACAATAAATTAAATCAATGAGGATGAAGAAAAAAAGGAGCCCAATTGCATTTCAAATGGAATATATAACTGCTCAGAAATAGAAATGAACAAGCCTACGCAACTATTGGACATAGTATTCACTCTGAAGACAAAAGGAACTGCAGAGATTTTGAACTTGAGTAGACCTGTTTCAGGGAATGGTATTGGAGGTAGTGATTCTGGAACCATTGTGTACATTATGCGACTAAGCACAGTATCAAGTGTATTGATATAAAGAGCAATGTCTTCACTGAAGAAGGAAGACGTAAATAATGGAATGGGAGAATGGGGAAGAACCCCACAGGAATAGAACAGGATTGAAAGTGTCAGTGTAGACTGGTGATTTAAGCAAAAATCTATTTCCTGACTCTGTCCACTGAGACTCCCCAATAGAAATGAGCACATTAAACATTCACACCTTGGTTTCTGAGTATCACCCTCTTCAAAATAAAAAGGAGGGGGGTGCAAATGCTGGGATGGCTCAGCAGGTTAAGTGCTCGCCTTGCAGCCCTGGGGTCCAAGGGTTGAATCCCAGCCCCGGCCTGTGTGAACCCATATGCTGAACTGGGATGTGGCCCCAGTTCAGCCCCCAGATCATGTGGGAGTGCCTCCCATGCAGGAGGCCTCCGGCCCCCGGCCCTGTTCCCATCCTGCTTGACTCTCCGCTCACCTGTGTGGAATGAAACTATGTCAAAAACCAATGATGTACAACTATGGAGACTGCTCTGGGCCCTTCCCCTTCTCTTTCTTCTTCTCACCTTCTCTCAAACAATAAAATAAATCTTAAAAAAAAAAAAGTAAAGGTTAACCATGGGCAGATCCAGGTCAGGGGTCAGCAAATTTTTCTGCAAAAGAGACAAATAATTTTGGCTTTGAGGTCCAGACAATGTCTGTCACAACTCTGCCCCGCCATAGGAAAGCTGCCAGACTATATGTAAATGAATGGATGTGGTCATGTGCCAATAAAACTTTGTTTACCCTGGATTCCCACAACCATATTCTGGGAGTGAGAGGCCCTGCCTTGGGCCTTGTGTTTTAGGGGCTCCCCTCTCACCCTCCTTTTGATTGTGACCTCCCTATAGGCGCACACACACACACACACACACACACACACACACACACATACACACATACAACCTTTACAAAACAGACATAGAGCAGGTGGTTTGCTGACCCCTGACCAACATGAAGAATAAGTGGGAGTGCATTGTAATATTTTTGCAACTTCTGTAGGTTTGAAATATTTTCAAAATAAAAAGATGAGTGAAGAAAATATGGATTTCCTAACTTTGTGGTCAGAGTCTGTCTCTAAATATCACCTCTAGATAAAAGGAAGCAGGGCTCCCTGAAGAGATGGCCAAATGAAGAGCTGGGGCTGGGAGTGTATAGTATGAACCCAAAGCATCTCACTCGTGTCAGAACTATGAACTCTTAAGACCACCATGGTCATGTCAACGGGACTGAGGAGCTGACTCAAACAAATTTCCAGTGGCCACCAGCCAAGGGATGCCTGGGACTATCAGAAGCTGGAAGAGGCAGGAAGGATCCTGCCCCAGAGCCCTCAGAGGGAGCATGGCCCAGCTAATGCCTTGATCTTGGACCTCAAATCCCCAGACTTGGGAGAATACATTTCTGTCGTTTTAAGCCACCCTGTCTGTGGTACTTTGTTCCAGGAACTCCAGAAAATGAATACAATACCTGGCCAGCACAGCTCAAAACAGTCAAGGTCATAAAAACAAGGAAAATCAGAGAAACCATCACACCCAAGAGGAGCCTAAGAAGATGTGACAGCTAAATGTCATGTGGGATCCTGGGATCAAAAAAAAAGACATTACGGAAAAACTGATGAAATCAAAATAGAATATAAGCTTTCGTTAATAATGTGTCAATATCAGTTCATTAATTATTTTTTTAAAGTACCATATTAATATAAAATGTTAACAATAGGGAAATTGGGTATGGTTTTATAAGGCAACTCTGTGAACTACTTTCACAATTTTTCTGTAAATCAATGACTATTCCAAAAAATTAAGTATTTTTCAGTAACAAAAAGTGTTGAATGGGAAAGCCAGGATGGCTCAGCAGATTGAGAGCTCGCTTTGCAGCCCCGGGGACTGAGGATCAAATCCCAGCCCCTGCCCATGCGGACCCATATGCTGAACTGGGGTGTGCTTCCCATGCAGGAGGCACCCAGTTTGGTTCTTGCCCCCTGCTTCAGCCCCTAGCTCAAGGGGGCATGCCTCCCATGCAGGAGGCCCCCAGCCCAGTTCCTGCCCTGCATGGCCCCTGCCCACCTGTGTGGAATGAAACCATGTGGAAAACTGATGACATACAACTATGGAGACTGTTCTGGGCCCTCCCCCTTCTCTCTGTCTCTGTCAAAAGCAGTAAAACAAATTTCTTAAAAGTGTTGAATGAATAATAGACTCTTGGCTCTGACACCTCCCAGGTGTGTGACCTTAGCCAAATAACTGTTTCTCTGTGCCTCAGTTTCCTCATCTGTAAAATGGGGTTTGTGACACATGGGGCTTCCCTGATGATGGTAGGCCACCATGATCTGGAGTAAGTGGAGCCATAATTTTCATCTTTATCAGAGATGGGTGGAGGCTGCTGCTAGAATTTTGGGTCAGTGGCAACAGAGAGGGAGATTGGACTCCACTTTCTGCTCAAAGTGCGCACCTTCCTGAATAGCTCCTGTACTGTGCCCTGCACAGGTGGGTGGGAAACAAGTAGAACTTTTCTCCTTCCTTCTCCATGTTTTCACTCCACAGGCAAAGGCGACCTGAAAAGGGACTCCGGGGGGCTCTCCAGAATGTCATTTCTTTAATGTCCACCCTGCAAAGGGCCCCGCAGAAGATGAAGAAATAAATACAGATTTTATGAGGCAGCGTGCTGGGCCCCCAGCCTGGGAAGGAGGGGAATGCCTGTGAGCCTCGGATTGCCTCGTCTGCAAACCAGGACAGGATACATGCGAACTGAGACACTCTGAAAGGAACACCGTTTTTCAGAGGTCTCTTCCTCCCAAGAAAAGGGAATAAATCTCTGAGCTACCCAGACCTCAAACTGGGAGACCATCTGCTGTCCGCTAGGGGGCGCTAGAGTCCAGTGCCTCTGCCTGAAAGACCACTCCCCTATCTCTGAAGGTGTGCATCAGCCCCAGGGGGTTCTAAACGCCTGCCTAGGAGGGGACGTACCCACAGGTAGGGGTCCTGAGGGAGCCTCACCCACCCAAGTCCTGCATCCCCTGGCATCCCAAATGGCTACTGTGCTCCCTTTCTGAGGAGGTAAACTGAGTCAAGGGAGGAAACTCCAGGGGCTGTCCTGGCAAGAGACAAAAAAGGAAGGGGCGCCGACTGGCCTTCCATTCCGGACTTACTCATGGTCCTTCCCCCACCTGGGCCTGGAGTGACAAGGAGCAGCATCTAGGCTACTGAGTGCCAGCCCCACCCACAAGGTCCTGCCTGCCACACACAGGTCCGAGCCCAGTGGTGGCAGGGCCTGCCTGGGTCACAGCAGGTTGATCTCGTCCAGGTAGCGAGCCAGCACCGAGTCCCTCACGTCCTTGAAGACCTTGCGGATGTTCTGCGTGTCCGTAGCACACGTGTAGTGGCTGAAGAGGCGTCGGGCACGGGATCCTTTCCTGCCCACGTCGGTGCCGTCCACACAGCCGGTGTACATGCCGGTGTACATGTCAAGGATGAACTTCTTCGCTGCCTCTGCGTCCTGCTTCGGGCCTGGGGGCAGGGGTGGGGGTAGTCAGGGAATGAGGCTCCTGGGGCAGGCGGGAGACCCTCTCTCTTCAGACCAAATGGGAACTCTGGACAGTCTTCTGATATAGGCAATTTAAGGCTTCAGGGACCCAGGGGACCACCTGCCACAGTCCAGGAGGCAGACCCCACCTTTTGTCCTTTTAGCAAATCACATGACTCAGGCCTAGCCAATGGGAGCATCAGGCTGAAGTCACATGACCTGCGATAGCCCAATGAACCTCAGCCCTGGGACTCTGGGCAGAACTGCATTGAAAAGAGACCCTCTCCCTTGGCTGGGCTTGGAACTGGAAGACTGGCAGCCTGCAGCTGCAGACAAGCCGGTGCAGGTGGGGAAAATGAGGTCAAGAGAAGGGGATGGAAGGCACACGAGCTGTTGTGTTGCAAGCACAATGTGAGTTAATGGCCCAAAGCCTGGCTCTACTGCTTACTGGTTGGGTTACCTTATATATTAATCCATGTAACCTCTGAGCTCAGACTCCTTGTTTGTAAAACGGGAATCAGAACAGTCCCAGGCCTCCCAGAGTTGTGAGGATTCAGCGCAATCAACTCAATCATGCGGAGGGCTCTGTGGTCAATAATCAGAAATTGGGAATGCTGGGATGGCTCAGTGAGTTGAGCACACGTTTTACAGCCCCAGGGTCCAAGGATCGAATCCTGGCCCTGGCCGTGCACACCCATATGTTGTACTGGGGTGTGGCCCCCAGTTCAGTTCTTGCCCCGGTAAGCCACCTATGTGGGAGGCCCCCAACTTTCGGGGCCGTGCCTCCCATGCGGTCCCCAGCCAGTTCTTGCCCTGGGCAGCTCCGCCCCCACCTGTGGAATGAAACTGTAGAAAACTGATGATGTACAACTATGGAAACTGCTCTGGGCCCTCCCCCTTCTCTTTGACCCTCTCTCTCTCTCTCTGTCAAAAAAAATGAAAATAAATCTTAAGAAAATAATCAGAAGTCTTCACATGTGCACTAGCATTGTTCTTTCAGAAAGGCAGGTTAACTTAGACGATAAGGCCTGCCAGCTCTAAATCCAGAATGCCTGGGTTGGAGTCCTGCCTCTGCCACTCACTGGCTGTGACTTTTGCAAATAACTGTACCTCTCTGTATCTCCGTTTCCCCATCTCTAGAGTGGTGAGAAGAATGAGTCCTACTGCACAGGGTTTTAGAAAATATATATATATTTTTAAAGATTTATTTTTATTGTTTTTGACACAGAGAGAGAAATATACAGAAATAGAGAGAAGGGGGAGGGCCCAGAATAGTCTCCACAGTCACACATCATTGGTTTTTGCACATAGTTTCATTCCACAGGTGGAAGCAGGGCTGCACAGGGCAGGAGCTGGGCCAGGGTCTCACCCTGCTGAGAACTGAACTGGGGGAACTCCACAGTTCAGCATATAGTTCTGCACGGGCCTAGGCCGGAATTCGATCCTCGGTCCCCAAGGCTGCAAAGTGAGTGCTTAACCCACTGAGCCATCCCGGTTTCCCCCAAGAAAATATTTTGTTTTTATTTATTTTATTGTTTTTTTGACAGAGAAACAAGAGAGAAGGGGGAGGGCCCAGAACAGTCTCCATAGTTGTACGTCATCAGTTTTTGACATGATTTCTTCTACAAAGGTGGGTGGGGGCCGCACAGGGCAGCAACTGGGCTGGGGGCCTCCTGCATGGGAGGCATGCCCCCTTGAGCCAGGGGCTGAACTGGGGAGGTGAGAACCAAACTGGGGGCCTCCTGCATGGGAGGCAAACCCCAGGGACCAAGGATTGAATCCCGGCCCCGGCCAGTTCAGCATGTGGGTCCGTCCGCACAGGCCGGGGCCGGGATTCAATCCTTGGTCCCAGGGCTCCAAAGCAAGCGCTTAACCTGTTGAGCCATCCTGGCTTCCCCCACAGGGTTTTATAAATGAGGATTAAACCAGTCAACATGTGAGGGTGCTTCCATCAGTGTTACATGTGTTAGTTGTTATTGGTTTATTATTACTGTCAAGTGTATTCTTTAGTGTAGAGGAGGGAAGGGCCGAGAGCCAGAAGCTAGCACAGGATGCTCCAGCCTCTTTGGCTGGGAGAAAAGGATGGATCATGAGGGTTCCTTTGAGCTGAAGAAAAGCAAACAATCCTCAAAACTATCCACTTTATCCTTGTTCCCAAACTCTCCAAGCCATTGTCCCCTCCCAGGGCTGCTCAGCTCAGAAGAGGGTAAAGGGTGTCCAGGCCACCATCCTGAAACAAGTTGACATCTATTGCCCAGACCCGTGACTCTTGCGGTTATGACTGACAGATACGTGAATGCCGATGAGGTCAGGGAGTCACAACCATGATGATGTCACCAAAGCTTAGTACATGCCAAGCATGGACTAAGGGCTTCAATTACTATGGTTGATTGTGCATTGGTGTGAATAGTGTTCCCCATATTCATGTCCACTCAGAACCTCAGAATATGACCTTATTTGGAAATAGGGCCTTTGCAGATAAAATGAGCTAAGTTAAAATGAGATCATACTGAATGAGGATGGACCCTACATTCAATGACTCGTACCCTTATGAAAAAAAAGAGATGAGAGATGTGGGATGCTGGGATAGCTCAACAGGTTGAGCGCTTGCCTTGCAACCACGAGGTCCAGGTATCGAATCCTGTCCCCAGCCCGTGCAAACCCACATGCTAAACTATGGCACAGCTGGTAACTGCTGAGATGGCTGCAGAGGTTCTTGTCTCTCATGTGGGAGGCCACTAATTTGGTTTCCACCCTGCATGTCCCCACATCCACCTGTGTGGCATGAAACCATGTCACAATGAATGATGTACAACTCTGGAGACTGCTCTGGGCCCTCCCCCTTCCCCCTCCCCTTCTCTCAAACAATAAAAAAAATCCTAAAAAAAAAAAATAGAGACAACCAGAGACAGAGAGAAAGCCACGTGATGATGGAGGCGGAGATGGGAGTGATGCATCTTTAAGTCATAGGAATGCTAGGACTGCAGGTAATCACCAGGAACTAGGAGAGAGGCATCCAACAGATTCTCCCTCACAGCCTCCAGAAGGAACGGACCTGCTGACACCTTGGTCTCAGACTCCAGCCTCCTGGACTGTGAGGGAACAAATGTCTGTTGTTTTCAGCCTCCCAGTGTGTGGCCATTTGTCACAGCAGCCTCAGGAAACAAAGACAGCTTATCTGCAAGATGGCTGCCATCCTTCCTTCCCCCACTGTAGCACAGGTCATTTAGCCACCAAGAGTTAGGGTCTGTTTGCCTCCATCTGAGTCTTGGCTGGCCTGAGTGATTTGTGTGACCAATGGAATGTGGAGGGTGTGACCATCTGGGACTTCGGAGGCTAGGTCGTGAGCAGAGGCTTCCACCTGGGCTGAAGTCTGACCTCCTTGGGACAGCCATGCTGTGAGCAAGCGCTGGGTTAGGAGATCCTAGATGGGGGAAGGGAGAGGGCGAGGGGAGAGGGCGGGGAAAGGGACAGAAAGTGAGAGAGAAAAAGAGAGAGGAGAGAGAGAGGAGAGATGAAGGGGAAGGAGGAGGAAGGAAGAGGCCGAGGAGCGAGGAGCGTAGAGCCATCAGACACATGATGCAAGAAGCCATCTTGGAAGTGTATCTCCGATCCCAGCTGATGCCACATGAATCACAGATGGAACTCACCCACCTCACTCCTTCCCAAATTCCTGATCCACACAATTATGAACAAAGTGAAACGGCTGCTCTATAGCCCCTAACTTTTGGGGGAATTTGTCACTCAGCCAGATACTTCCAGCAGCTCCCTTTTATCCTCAGTGACACTAGGGGAAAATACAAGCTAATACATTCCTTCTGTGGAGGGTCCAAATCTGGTGTCCCCTCTGGAAGACACACTAAATGGTGCCCAACACTTACTGTACTAGATGGTGTCCCAAAATTCATGCAAGATTTGAATTTTGTGTCATTTGTGCGGTAAAGTGTTGCCAACGAAAAGACAGCGTGACAGCTGACAGTTCAGGGTTATTAAAAATGGGGTGCTACACGAAAGAACAACGCGTTTTCATTGTTGAGCAACAAAAATTTACAATTTTTAAATATAAACCTGTGTTTTCTATCAAAATTACTTCCTGCGTGAATTTTGGGACACCCTTTAGTTGGCCCTTGGGTGGTACCGAGGGTCTGTTCCCAATCCTGTTGTACTCCCCTTGATTAATATGCACATGATGAGATCACACAAATCTATCAGTCACAAATGCAACATTCAAGAAGGTTGTTGCATCTGTGAAACTGAGCCATGTGCTTTGGAAAGCCTTGTTCAAAGGTCAGTCATGGATTACTTTAAAAATCACTATCAACTATGAAAGATTAGAAAAAGAAGTTTCAAAAATCTAAGCAGATTATAGAAGTAGTTGTTGATGCCTTCCAGGTATGATTGATTACAGTGAACTCTCTCCAGCAGACTCATGTGCAAAAACAATAATATACGTCTTTTCAGAATCTCTCGGGGAAGCTGGGATGGCTCAGCGGGTTAAGCGCTCTCTTTGCAGCCCTGGAGCCTGGGGATTGAGTCCTGACCCTGGCCTAGGAGGACCCACATGCTGAACTGGGGTGTGCCCCCAGTTCCTTTCTTGCTGGGGCCTATGTGGGAGGCTCCTGGCCCAGTTCCTGCCCTGTGCAGCCCCGCACCCACCTGTGGAGTAAAACTATATGGAAAACTAATGCTGTCAACTATGGAGACTGCTCTGGGCCCTCCCCCTTCTCTCTGTCTCTGTCTGTCTCTCTCTTTGTCAAAACAATAAAAAAAGAATCTCGATGGGGAAAGCCGGGACGGCTCAGCGGGTTGAGCGCTCGCTTTGAGGCCACGAGGACCGAGGATCGAATCCCGGCTCCGGCCCAGGCAGGACCCACATGCTGAACTGGGGAGTTCCCACAGTTTGGTTCTCTAACTGTCTCTGTCTCTGTCTCTCTCTCTATCTGTCAAAAAGTAAAATAGAAATAACTATGCACTGAA
>PVKE010014655.1:0-34594 GCA_004027555.1 Craseonycteris thonglongyai | reverse complement strand
CACCAGCATTATGGACACACTCAATGGTTTGGTGTTTACCTGGAGAGGAGGGAAGAGGGGGGAGGGGGAGGGAGAGTTGTGGGGGGAGGGGGAAGTGGGCACCAGATATATCAGGTTGGAGGGGGACCTGATTCTGGGAGCTGGGCACCTAATGCGATGCATGGGTGATGCAATTGTACATTGAGAAACTGTCTGATTGTTTCCAACCAATGTCACCCCATTAAATTTAACAATAAAATATAATAATATTAAAAAAAAAACCAAAAAACAAAAAAAACCTCATAAAAACAGGGGATGCCAGGATGGCTCAGTTGGTTAAGTGCTCACTTTGCAGCGCTGGGGACCGTGGATCGAATTTCTGCCCCGACCCGTGCGGAACCATATGCTGAACTGGGAGCTCCCCTAGTTCAGTTCTCTCTGTCTCTGTATCTCTCTCTCTGTGTCAAAAATAAATAAATAAATAATATGTATATAGTAAAAAAACACACACACACAAAAAAAACAGCTCTTAGTTTTATTGATCTTTTGCATTACTTTTTTAGTCTCCATTTTGTTCATTTCTGCTCTGATATTTATTATTTCCTTCATTGAACTCACTTTGGATTTCATTTTTTGTTATTTTTCCAGTTTCTTTAGGTGTAAAGCTAGTCTATTTATTTGAGATTTTTCTTGTTTCCTTAGGTAGGCCTTCATTGCTATGAATTTCCTTCTGAGGGCTACTTTCACTATATCTCATAGATTTTGGGTCATTGTGTTTTCATTTTAGTTGGTTTTAAAATATCTTTTGATTTCTTCTTTGATTTCATTGTTGACCCATCATTATTTAGTAACATGTTATTTGCCCCATGTTTTTGCATGTTCTTTAACTTTTTTTCTTATAATTAATTTTAAGTTTTATACCATTGTGGTCAAAGAAGACACTGGATATGACTTCAATCTTTTTCTTTGCTAAGATTATTTTATTGTTTTTGACACAGAGAGAGAGAGGCAGAGAAAAGGGGGAGGGTTCAGAGCAGTTTCATAGTTGTACGGCATTAGTTTTCAACATAGTTTTATTCCACAGGTGGGAGTGGGGCTGTGCAGTAAAGGAACTGGGCATGAGGCCTCCTGAATGGGAGGAGTGCCCCAATTCAGCACATGGGTCCACAAGGGCCAGGGCTGGGTCTGGGACTTGATCCTCAGACCTGGGCACCACAATGAAAGTGCTCAACCTGCTGAGCAATCCTGGCTTCCCCTCCATGTTCTTAAATATGTGGTCTGACAATTAAGTTAGAGAACTTGCCATCATGCGCTTACATTGGCAGCACTATACAAACAACTCAGCAAGGTTTCGTGACCTTGGTATATCAGTGTCTCATTGTTGTGTTTGTGTCAGCATCTGGTGGTATCTTGCTGAGTGGCATTCATTATTGTTGTGTGCTTTTATGTGTTGTCATAAGAATATCAGAGCTTGAATTAGAACAACAAACAAACATTAAATTTTTTGTTAAACTTGGCAAGAGTGAGAATGAAATCAGGGACATATTAGGCCAAGTCTGTGGAGATAATGCCATGAAGAATATGGCAGTGTACAAATGTGTTAAGTGTTTTTCTGGGGGAAGAAAAAGAGTCACTGATGAACAGAGGTTGAGGCAACCAGTAACAAGCAGAACTGATGAAAACATTGCAAAAATGTGTTGAATTGTGCGTCAAAATCACTGGCTAACTGCGAGAAGCATAGTAGACTAAGTAAACATTCATGGAGAAACAGAGAAATCTTAACTGAAAATCTTGGCTTGAGAAAAGTGTGTGCAGAAATGGTCCCAAAGGAGTTTACTGATAAACAAAAGCAAGGGAGAGTTGAAGTTTGCCAAGATCTTTCTGAGAGGCAAGATGATGTTTTGGGCTATGTTGTCATTGGTAATGAAACATGGGTGTACCAATACGACCCTGAAACAAAGCATCAAAGTGCACAATAGAAGACAGCCAATTTTCCATGACCAAAAACATTATGTCAGTCCAAATCAACAGTCAAAACAATGTTGATAACCTCTTTTGATAACAGAGGGGTTGTCCATTATGAATTTGTACCAACTCAACAAACAGTCAACCAAGTAGACTATTTGGAAGTCCTGAAAAGGCTATGTGAAAAACTTAGATGAAAACGACTTGAACTTTTTGCCAACAACTCATGGCTCTTGCATCACAACAATGCACCAGCTCACACAACACTGTCTGTGAGGGAGTTATTAGCCAGTAAACAAATAACTGTATTGGAACACCCTCCCTACTCACCTGATCTGGCCCCCAGTGACTTTTTTTCTTTACCCTGACGATAAAGGAACTATTGAAAGGAAGACATTTTGATGATCAGGACATCAAGGGTAATATAATGACAGTTCTAAAGGCCATTCCAGAAAGAGTTCAAAAATTGCTTTGAAGTGTGGACTAGGCACTGGCATCAGTGTCTAGCTTCCCAAGGGGAGTACGTCAAAACTAACCATAGTGATGTTCAGCAATGATGTATGTAACACATTTTCTAGGATGAGTTTGCAAACTTAATTGCCAGGCCTCTTATATTGAGCCTGTCTTGTGGGCCTAAAATATGAGTATGATCTATCTTGGAAAATGTTCCAAGAGCACTTGAAAACAATATATATTTTGTAGCTTTTGGGTGAAATGCTATAAAAATATCAATTAATTACATCTGGTCATTTAAGGCCCCTGTTTTTCTTGTTGATTTTCTGTCTGTAAAATCTGTCCATTGGTGTCAGTAGGCTTTTAAAATTCCCTAATATTGTACTACTGTGGATCTCTCCCTTTATGTCAGTCAATATTTCCTTTATATATTTGGTGCTCCTGTGTTGGATGCATAGACATTTACAAGGGTTATATCCTCATGTTGGATTGATCCCTTTATGATTATATAATGTCGTATTATAGCCTTTGTTTTTTGCTGAGGGGTGTGTGTGTGTGTGTGTGTGAGAGAGAGAGAGAGAGAGAGAGAGAGAGAGAGACTTAAAATAACACAAATGTATGTGCTTATAGTTGTAGACATCAGAAGTCTAAAATCAAGGACTTGGTAGTGCTGGGTTCCTTCTGAAGGCTGTATGTCCTTGTCTTTTTCAACTTCTAGGGTCTATGTGCATTCCTTGGCTCATATCTAGCCTCTGTTTAAAAATCTATTTTGTCTGATACAAGTATTGCTACCCCATCTTTTTTTGTTTCCATTCACATGAAATATCTTTTTCCATTTCTTTATTTTCATTCTGTGTGTGTTTTTCGATCTGAAGTGGGTCTCTGGTAGATAGTATAGTTACAGTATATGTATGGGCCTTGTTTTCTTATCTGTTCAGCCACCCTGTGTCTTTTGAATTGGAGCATTTAAGCCATTTCCATTTAAAGTGATTATTAGTAAGTATGCTACATATTTATTGCCATTTTATTTTTCATCCGTATATTCTTTTTTTCCTCTTCTCCTATTTCTTCTTAAAGCAGTCCCTTTAACATTTCTTGGGATACTCATTTGGTGGTGATGAACTCTATTAATTTTTTTCTTGTCTGGCAAGTTCTTTATCTTTCCTTGAATGTTAGCCCCTTTCCCATTTGCCCTGAGAATACTCACTGATGGCGCTTGCAGCTATAGCATTTACCCTGAGATAGCTCATGAATTACAGTCTTAACCTTATTCCCAAAGTTACATGCTTTGAAATTTACCACATGAAAAATATATTATTAAATATTGATTATTATATACATTTCTGTTACATTAGAATTAGAGATAAGTTCTGTTTAGAAGTAAATCTAAGAACAAGTTTTATATTTTATTTTCACATTGAAAACCATGTTTATGTAAAATGAAATTAATGTGGCATTGAGCTGCACTTTTTTCATTCCAAACAGGAAATGGGTTAAATGAGGGTTCATCAACCTCCAGGCCATGGACTATTAGAGCTTTATGATCTGTTAGGAACCAGGCCGCACAGCAGGAGTTGAGCGGCAGGTGAGCAAGCAAACCTTCACCTGTATTTACAGCTGCTCCCCATCACTCACATTGCTGAGCTCTAACTCCTGTCAGATCAGAAGGGATATGAGATTCTCATAGGAAGTGCAAATCCTATTATGATCTGCACATGTGAGGGATCTAGGCTGCGTGATCCTTATGAGAATCTAATGTCTGATGCTCTGAGGTAGTGATGCTAGTGCTGGGGAGCAACTGCAAATACAGATTAACACTAGCAGAGAGGTTTAACAACACAGAAACCATAATAAATTAATTGCTTGCAGACTCATATCAAAACCCTATCATTGAGTGACTCTGCATTATGGTAAGTTGTATAATTATTTTATTATGTACTACAATGTAATAATAATAGAACTTAAGTGCACAATAAATGTAACGTACTTGAATCATTCCAAAACCATCCTCAACCCTGATCCATGGAAAAATTGCCTTCTATGAAACTGGTTCCTAGTGCCAAAAAGACTGAGGACCATTGGGTTAAATGACAGCCCTGCTGGATAGAGTATTCTTGGTTGTAGTCCCCTGCTTTGCATTACTTTGAATATTTCACACTAATACCTTCTGGCCGGCAACATTTATGTTGAGAAATCGGCTTACCGGTATAATCTTTTGTCAGCTCCCTTTAAGTTACTAGTTGCCTTTATCTTGCTTTTTTAGGATTCTCTCTTTGTCTTTAAACTTTACCATTAACCCTTTTACTACCAATGGGCCGATATATTGGCCCTTGCTGGTTGTGCGAAAACAGCCACAGGCCGATATATCAGCTGACTTTTTTTACTTGGTTATATGCGGCAAAAGTAAGGTCTTTTGACTCCGTTAAAGTCAATCTGCATAATTCTTCAATGATTCTAAGCCCCAAATATATCTTCACCATTGGGAAAAAAACCTAGATGTATTAAATAAAATTAAGGACTAGAAATAATTCAAAATCTGGAATATTGCAAAATTCCTGAAAATGGTGTTGGCAGTCTTCACACACCCCAACGGAAATGGTCTGGCAGTAAAAGGGTTAAATTATATGTGTCTTGGTGTGGTTCTTTTTGGGTTCATCTTGTTTGGGACACCTGTGCTTCCTACACTTACATGTCTATTTTCTTCACCAGGCTATGTCAGTTTTCAGTCATAATTTTTTCAAATAGGTTTTCAGTCCCTTGCTTTCTCTCTTCTTCTGGTACCCCTGTGATGTAAGTTGTGTTATGCTTGATTCTGTCCCAGAAGTCTCTTAAACTATTCTTATTTTATTTATTTTAGTGCCTGCCCTTTTTATTTACTTTTGTTTTATTATATTTTTTAATATTGAGAAATCAATACATGGGTTATTCCCTTGTATAAGGTGACCTCCAATTTTTAAAAATTAAAAAAAAAATTTTTATTTAATGCTTCCTCCCCATGCCCCCCAGCCCTCCCCTCCCCACCCCCACCCTCAGGCAACCACCAAACCACTGACTATGCCCATGAGTTCTTGTTTCTTTGTTACTTTCAGTTTTATATTTCACCTGTAAGTGAGGTCATATGTTTCTTGATTCTTTCAATATGACTTATTTCTCTTAATAAGGTGTTTTCAAGGTTTGTCCATGTTGTCACAAATTGCTGTATTTCATCTTTTCTTATTGCTGAGTAGTATTCCACTGTGTAAATGTACCACAACTTTTTTATCCAGTCATCTATCAAAGGACACTTTGGTTGTTTCCATGACTTTGCCACTGTAAACAGCGCTGCGATGAACATTGGAATACATATATCTTTGCAAATTAAGGTTTTCAGTTTTTTTGGGTAAATACCCAGAAGAGGGTATTCCATTCCTAGTTTTTTGAGGAATCTCCACACTGCCTTCCATAGTGGTTGTACCAATTTACATTCCCATCAGCAGTGTATGAGGTTCCTTTTTCTCTACAGCCTCTCCAGCACTTGTGATTCCTTGTCTTGTTGATTATAGCCATTCTAACAGGTTGTGAGGTGGTATCTCATTGTGGTTTTTATTTGCATCTCTGTAATTGCTAGTGATGTGGAGCATTTTTTCATGTATCTGTTGGCTGTTTGTATGTCTTTGAGGGAGAAGTGTTTATTTAGGTCTTCTGCTCATTTTTAAATTGGATCGTTTGTTTTTTTGTTGAGTTGTATGAGTTCTTTATATATTTTAGATATTAGCCCCTTATCAGAGGCCTTGTTTGCAAATATATTCTCCCATTTGGTTGGTTTTCTTTTTACTTTGTTGATGGTGTCCTTTGGAGTATAGAAGCATTTTAGTTTGACATAATCCCATTCGTTTATTTTTGCTTTTATTTCCCTTGCCTTTGGGGTCAAGTTCATAAAGTGCTCTCTGAGCCCAAGGTCTATAAGTTTAGTACCAATGCTTTCCCCTATGCACTTTATTGTTTCAGATATTATGTGGAGGTCCTTAATCCACTTTGAGTTAATTTTGGTATATGGTGAAAGTTCACAGTCCAGATTCATTCTTTTGCATGTGGTTTCCCAATTTTGCCAGCACCATTTACTAAAGAGGCTTTCTTTTCACCATTGTATATGTTTTTGCTCCTTTGTCAAAAATTATCTGTCCATACGATTGTGGATTTATTTCTGGGTTTTCAATTCTGTTCCATTGGTCTATATCTATTTTTTTGCCAATACCAAGTTGTTTTGATAATTGATGCTTTGTAGTATAGACAAGTCTAGGAGCGTGATGCCTCCAGCCTTATTCTTTTTTTGGAGGATTGTTTTGGTGATTCAGGGTCTTTTGAGGTTCCATATGAATGTGATAATTTTTAAATCTATTTCTTGAAAGAATGTCTGTGGGATTTTGATGGGAATTGCATTAGATCTGTATATTGCTTTGGGTAATATGGCCATTTTAACTATGTTTACTCTTCCAATCCATGAACACGGAATATCTTTCCATTTTTTTGTATCTTCTTCAATTTCTTTTAATAGTGTCATAGTTTTCCATGTATAAATCTTTCACTTTCTTTGTTAAGTTTATTCCTATTTTATTCTTTTTGTTTTGATTGCAAAAGGTATCGTTTCTCTTGTTTCTTTTTCTGATGTTTTATTGTTTGCACATAAAAATGCTGTAGATTTTTGTACATTGATTTTGTATCCTACAATTTTACTATATTCATTTATTATTTGGAATAGTTTTCCAGTGGAGTCTTTAGGGTTTTTTATAGAAAGGGTTTGTTTTTTTTTTTTAAAGATTTATTTTATTGATTTTGACAGACAGAGAGAGACAGAGACAGAAAGAAGGGGGAGGGCCCAGAGCAGTCTCCATAGTTGACAGCATTAGGTATCCATATAGTTTCACTCCACAGGTGGGCGTGTGGCTGTGCAGGGCAGTAACTGGGATGGGAGCCTCCCACATAGGCCCCGGCAAGAACTGAACTGGGGGCACACCCCAGATCAGCATATGGGTCTGCATGGGCCAGAGCCAGGATTCGATCCTCAGTCCCCAGGGCTTCAAAGTGAGTACTTAACCTGCTCAACCATCCCAGCTTTCCCTAAAGGTTTTTTATATAAAGTATCATGTCGTTTTGCAAAAAGTGACAATTTACTTCTTTTTTAATTCTTTTTTTCTTTTTGCTGTTCTAGTTAGGTGGTTTCTGATCTCTCGTCTTCCAAATTGCTGATTCAGCCTTTTGATTCATCTAGTCTGCTGTGATTCCTTCTAGTGAATTCTTTATTTCAGTTATTGTATTATTCATTTCTAAATGTTTCTTTTTTGTGGATTTTATGTCCTTTTTTAAAAAAAGATTTATTTTATTGTTTTGAGAGAAGGTGAGAGAGGGAGAGACAGAGAGAAGGGGAGAGGGCCCAGAGCAGAAAAAAAAAAATAGTTGTACCTCGTTGTCCATAGTTGTACATCGTTAGTTTTTTGACATAGTTTCATTCCACACAGGAGGATGTGGGAACACATGGGACGGAACCAACCTTCCTCATGAGACAAGAGAAACTTTACCATTATCCTAGCAGTTACCAGTTGCACAATGCAGTTCATCATGTGGGTTTGCACAGGCAGTGACCAGGACTCAATCCCCAGACCTTGCAGTTGCAAGGCAAGTGCTCAAATTGTTGAGCTATTTCAGAATCTCTTTATGTCCTTTTTTATGCTTACTATCTCTTTGCTGGAGTTCTCACTGAGTTTATCTATTCTTCCCCTAAGTTCATTGAGCATCTTTATAACCATTGTTTAGAACTCTATTTCTGGTAGGTTGCTTGCCTCCATTTAGTTTTTTGTTGTTTTTTTTCCCCCGATTTGTTTTGTGTTCTTTCATTTGGGGTGTATTTCTTTGTTTTCTCATTTTGGCTGCCTCTCTGTGTTTGTTTCTATGTATTAGGTAGATCTGCTATATTACCCAGTCTTGGCCAAGTGGCTTTATATAGTAGGTACCCTCTCTGGAGGTCTCAGTTATCTATACTGGGTGCTCCAGGAGTATATCTTGTGTATATGTTCTGTGTGCCCTCCTATTATAGTTGAGCCTTGATGGTTATTGGCATGTGTCAGCAGGTGGGATTTACCCTTGGGCTGACTGACTGTGGGGTTTGGCCACATCCACAGCTTATGAACTGCTGTGCAAGAGGCTTACCCCACAAAGCAGGATTTACCCCAAAGGGCTCTAGTGCCTGTTGAGACTGCTCTTTGGTGGCACTATTTATGGGGCTAGTTGGGTGGTGCTCTGCTGTGGCAAAGGTGACCTCCAAGTATGTAGGTTCTGGGAGTCCTGTGAGAAACTCCAGTGAGGAGCTCTACTGCCTGTGACTGGTCCAGGACTACCTGGTAGTAGCTACAAAGCCATCCACAGTTGGTTGCTGCCTGTGATGGACCAGGAGGCATGTGGGAGAGGTCACGCTGCAATCTGGGAATGGCTGCCATTTGAACCAGGACTGGGGTAGCTCTGCAAAAGACCAGAACACCCGAAGACCTGCTGCTGCTTACTGGCTCCTGCAAGGCTCAGCTGCTGATAAAGCCTCATGCAGTACACAAGTTGGGTGAAGTGGGGTCTTAGAGAATCACCAGGGTGGGAAAAGTACTATTCACTAGTTTAGAATCTGCTTTGATGCTAGCATTGAGCTTGGAGCTACTCAGCAAGTTTCAGAGCACACTGAGGCTATCTCCCACTGTCTGCGGCCCATAGATTCCTGAAAGACTTGTCTGAGAAAGAGTGCAGCATGGGTGGACTTGGCTGTTCATCAAGAAATTGCCTCCAGGGTTGTACAAGTGGGGTAGGGTGGGGTCCCTGGAAGTCACCAGAGTAGAGCAAGCAGAGCTTACCAGGCTGATTCAGATTCAGATTTGGCCATAGGAAGAAGGGTTCAACACAGGACTAAAGACACCTGCCTGCCAGCTGCACAGGAAGATGATTCTACACAGGGGAAATGGCAACTGTCCCTCCAGTCCTTCCCTTGAAGCCACACAACTCAGTCTTTCCCATATATCTCTGATGCCTCACCGGTCACTGTCCCCTTTCCACAGCTCAGGGTGAGTGCCTGCAAGTGAGTCAGTGTGCTTGTGTCCATAGCTTTATAAGGTAAGTGGTCCAAGAAAAGAAAAGATAGAATGTTGGTATGTGTTTATTATGTGTTGGTTGCTCCTTGCTGCTTCTAACAAGGAACTGTGAAAGATATATTAGGCAAACATTAACCCATTTACAAGTAATGAAAGCTAAGGAAGAGTGGCTTGCAACTAAAATTGACATAAAATCTAATACTTTGGGACCCAAAGTTTGAAAGTCAATTGCAATCATGCCTCATAAAGCAGAGCCTTTGGTAGGGCTTTTTTCAAAATTTTCTCGTTAAGCCTTTTTATATGGATAAGTGGTGGCCATGTAACAAAGTTCTAAGTAGAGGTGTTATCCTCCTAATTTAGCCTAATGTTTTAGATCACTTTAAAATAGCCACCATTAAAATAACAGATTAAATGTGCTAAGCACAGATATGAATAAATAAAGAGAGTTGGCAGGCTTAAGAACTGTTACCCAAAGAGATTTTGACATAGAACCAACTGGTAGTAAATAAACTGAAAGCTTACTAAATTTTGATGCAATTGTATCCTCAACAAAATCACAAACCTGAACTAAAATGCCTGTAATTTTTCCATCTGTAAAACAACCACCAAGCTTTCAAATTTGCATCATCTGAAAGCAAGTGCTGAAATTTGTACGACCTCCAAAGAGGCTCATCCTCCAGAGCCCACTTCAGATGTAATAGTGTAGATCATACAAGCTAAGGAAAATTTTCTAGGAAGGAAAAGTGAATGGCCCCAGAGGAGTAGGGACAAGGGAGTTTCTCCCATAGAGATAATTAGGAGCTAACAAGGTGTTTTAGTTCAGGCTGCTATAATAATTCCATAGACTGGTTGACCTATAAAACAACAGAAATTTATTTATTACAGTTTTAGAGGCTGAGAAGTCCAGAATCAAGTTGCCAGCAGTTTCAGCGTCTGGTGAAAATTCGTTTCCTGGTTCATAGATGGCTATCCTCTTGCTGTGTCCTCACATGTCCATAGGGAGTGCTTTGTTGTCTCTTTTAAAGGGCAGTACTCATATTCACAGAAAAGAGTACAGAAATAACATAATTATGACGGTTTGAAAAGGGGAGATTGGGCAACCCATAGTACTCACAATTCATCTTCTAGGTAGAGATTTTGAAAACACCTTGTACAATGGACTAAATATTTATGTCTTCCCCCAATTTATATGTTGAAATCCTAATCCCCAACATGATGGTATAGGAGATAGGGCCTTTGAGGGATGATTAGGTCATGAGGGGAGAGCCCTAATGAATATGGGTTGCCCAATCTCCCCTTTTCAAACCGTCATAATTATGTTATTTCTGTACTCTTTTCTGATCTATATGTCAACACGATCCCATCAGTTTTCCACCTTATAAATATTGTCAATTGGCTGGGGGAGGCTGGGGCAGGGAAAAAAAAATACGGTATATTGTCAAAATCTCTGGTTCACTGACTAGTTCCTTTTTCATCCTTAGTACAGTAATGTAATATATTCATTCTCTTTGGGCTTCCTTATTATCATATCTGTGTGGTTCTTTAGAAGGAGGTATGATAAAACACATACTATTTTGACATACCAAATTTGGTGCCTTTAGCAATTTTTAAAAAGTTACCGAATTGCTAATAAATAAGATGTCTAGAATGGCTGAGTTAGAGTTCAGCAAATAATCTCACCAAAAAGAAACTATAAAACTGGACAAAATTGTCAAAGCAACTACTTGAGAACTGAAAAAAAAAGATAAACAACAAATTGAGAAGCATTCAAGAACAATTAACGAACCTCAATAGGAATAGTTGGGAGTCCATGGAATCTTAACCTAGGGCTGCTTCCATCCTCCCCATTCTGTGCCATGATGTGCTAGTTCTATAGGGTGAGGCAAACCATGAGGATGGGCATCCTTGCTGCTAGAGTGGGTTGCTTTGATTTAGATTGAAAAGTGGAAAAATTCATGCCCTGTAGTTTTGTCAAAAGAGTGGGACAATCTAGGAACAATAGCAAACATCCAAAAAGGCCACCCTCACAGCTGATTGAGGTCATGCCGTTGGTTGAGGCAAGCAACATACTAGCAGACAAGCCAGAAATCAAACAGAAATCAAACAGAAATCTGGGATAAGAGAGCCATAGTGATCACTGACATGCTTTGACACATCCCTAGGGATTTGGAAGCTGGTGGTCTTGTGCAAGGTAGCATACGTGCTCAAGAGAGATCAGAAAAACCCTAACTGTTACCACTTGTTGAATATGAGGCCTGTTACTCAGTAAGAGTTGGGGCTAACTTATAGACTGCCTAAACTTTGAACACGGTCCCTAAACCACACATTGATACATCAAAGTGTTAAGTGCAACTTCTGACCAGTCATTGGCTGACCACTAAGTTGTGCTGATCCATATGTGATCCCTAGGAAGCAAGGCTTAAGGGTGAAGCAAGAATAATTTTAAAAATTGGGCAGTGACACAACAGCTGCACAAGGTAAAGAAATATCCTCTAAATAATTCACTAAACAAATACCAAACAAGCAAAACCACAACAGCTTCTTGGCATGGGGGAGGGTGAATCAGAATCCAGAGATGCCAGAAAATATAACCCAAATGTCAAGTTAAAAAAAAAAAAGGCAAAGCATGCAAAGAAATAGGAAATTAAAACCCACACATTGCCAGAAAAGTAGTCAATAAAAACTGAGGGGGTCCACATGTTAGACCCTGCAGACAAAGATTTCAAATCACCTATTATAAATATGCTTAAGTAACTAAAGGAAACTTTAAATAAATGAAAGAATGATGGCAATAATTAATTAAATAGAGAATATCAATTAAAATTTTAAAAATGGAAATTTTGGGGTGAATAAATAAATAAAAATGTTTACTAGCGGAGTTCAACAAAAGATCTGGCAGAAGAAAGAATCAGTGAACTTGAAGATAGATCAATAAAGATTAGCCAATCTAGAGAAGGCAAAGAATGGTAATGAATGAATAAAGTATCAGGGAACTGTGGAACACTATTAAGCACCTATGCATATAAGTAGGCAGAGAAAGAAGAGTGTAAAAGGTACACTAAAAATAGAAAAGTAGGGGCAGCTGGGATGGCCCAGCAGGTTAAGTGCTTGCTTTATAGTCCTGGAAATCAAGGATCCGAATCCTGGCCCTGGCCCCTGTGGACCCATATGCTGAACTTGGGTGTGCTTCCCATTCAGAAAGTCTGCAGTTCAGTTCTCACCACCCTCCACCCCCGGTCTGGCCCTTGGCTCTAGGAAGCATGCCTCCCATATGGGAGGCCTTCAGCCCAGTTCCTGCCCTGTGTGGCCCCTGCCCACCTGTGTGGAATGAAACCACGTCAAAAACTGATGATGCACAGCTATGGAGACTGCTCTGGGCCCTCCCCCTTCTCTTTGTCTTTATGTTTGTTTCTCTTAGTCTGTCAAAAACAATAAAATAAATCTTAAAAAAATAAAAAAGACAAAAGTAAGAAACATGGGCCCCAAACACCCAAATTAATGGAAAATACTAATTCACATATCCAAAAAGCATAAAAGTAAATTGTTTGCAAGGTTCATGTAAAGTCTAATTATGATACACTGTACTAGTTAAAAGACAAAACCATATGATCATTTCAATAGACAGTGAAGCCTTTGACAAAATCTAACACTAATTCTAATAAAAATTCTCAGCAAGTTAAGGAGTAAAAGTAAACTTCCTCGAACTATGAAAAACCATCTACACAAAACCTATAGCTATCATTATACTTAATGGTGAAAGACTTAAAGCTTGCCCTGTAAGACTGGAACCAAGACAGGGATAGCCACTCTTGCTACTTTTCTTTATTCTGTACTAGAGATTCTAGACTGTACAATCAGGCAAGAAAAAGGAAACAAAGAAGTAAAACTGTCTTTATTGGCAGATGGCATGACCCTGTTTGCAGAAAATTCTAAGGAATCCGCAAAAACTAGAGTTTTGTGAGGACTTCAGCAAGGTTTCAAAATTCATGGCCAATCTACAAAATCAATTATATTTTCCTATGCTAGTAATAAAGAAACCAAAAATGGGCACAATGAACACATTCTACTCACAGTAACACCAAAATGAATTAAATACCTAGAAATAATTTAACAAAGAAAGTGCAAGATTTGTACATTGAATATTACAAAACATTGTTGAGAGAAAGTAAAGATTGAAATAAATGGAGATGCATTTCATGTTTATGGAATGAAAGAGTATTATTAAGATGCCAATTCTGAAATGTATCAATGCATTAAACACAAACCCTATTAAATTTTCTAGACTTTTTCTGTAGAAATTGACAAGCTGTTTATAAAACTTATATAAAAATGCAAATGACCTATGCCAAACTAAATTTGATAAGAGCAAAGTTTAAAGACTTATGCTTTCCAATTTCAAAATGTACTTTCAATAGTCTTGCCATATTTCCTTGAGATAAAAATGGGATATTGGGATGGCAAAGCTGGAATGGGGTTATATAATATTTCATATTCGTGAAAACGTAAGATGATAACAAAAGTTTTATTACATGAACATATTGAGCTAACAATTATTCTTCAGTGACAGAACTCACAAAAATTAGGTGGATATAGAGGGAGCCTGTATTTCACCACAATCATACTATGAATATTTCTCCAATGAAACAATCTTAAGCAACAAATTTTGTCGTTTCACATTTTATCATAAGGGGATCCCAGGATGGCTCAGTGGGTTGAGTGCTCATTTGTAGCCCCGGGGTCCAAGGATAGTGTCCCAGCCCTGGCCCGTGTGGACTCATATGCTGAACTGGGGTGTACTTCCCATGTGGGAGGCCCCCAGTGCAGCTCCTGCCCCATGACTACTTCCCATGTAGGAGGCCTCCAGTTCGCAGGGGTGTGCCTCCCATGCAGCAGTCCCCCCACCCAGTTCCTGCCCTGAGCTGACCCACGCCCACCTATGGAATGAAACTATATCGAAAACTAATGACATGCAACTGTGCAGACTGCTTTGGGCCCTCCCCCTTCTCTCTCTCTCTCTCTCTCTCTCTCTCTCTCTCTCTCTCTCTCTTTCTCTGTCAAAAACAATAAAAATAAAATAAAAAAACCTTATCATAAAACTCACACTCCATGATATAATTTTGTTTTGTAACTAACATAGCCCTCATTGTCTCAACACTTAGATTCTCCTTTGACTATATACTGTTCATAACAGAAAATATTCTTTTGATAGGTGCTGTACTTCCTGCAATACAAAGAATAAACCCTACACTATTATAAAAATCTTGAAATTCTATGTTTTTTGCTCATTTCAGAATAAAACCTTTACCCATCTGTCAGATACAGAAATGTTTTCTTTATTTCATGTATCCAACTGCCTCACAATTGTGGATTTTATCAGGGTCCACTAATTTAACACATGAGTTTCTTCCATTTCTGTGTGTGTGATGAGTTCCTCATTCGGCTGTCCTGTATTTCCATTCAGGTGTAAAGTGAAATGCACTCTACCCAAAAATCTCCACCCTCCTCATGGAATGAAATGAAAGGAAATGAAATGGATATGACACTATGTTCTCCCTGGTGATAACATAAAATTGAAATGAGATGTCATAACACAGTGACATGACAGACACCTTAGTAGCACCCATTTGAACTTCTCAGTGTTTCCTACACCGATATATTCTAAGCTGGTTTCACAGAAATTCTCAACTCCTTCAAAAAACTTAGCCTCATTAATTTCTCCTGAATCTACTAACATTGGCAATTGTTTTTTGACATCAGTAACTACAAACACTTCACTTTTTCTGGACCCTGAATTGTTTACATGGTTTTAAGTGTCTATGGCTACTTCTGTAGCTGAAATACTATCTTTTTCAATTAAACTAATATGAGTTTGGAACACAAACACTGATATTTTGCAAATGACAATCACAATTTCAAGCAAGGATTTTCAAACCATTTTTGCAACATAAAAGGGCATTTTTCTTGAGAAATAAAATAAGAACTAAGCCCATCAAACCTGCTTAGAATTCTGTCAATTGATGTACCCAAGGACAACAGTCTTGTGTTTTCCTGCTCTAACAATGTAGCATAATTGTTTCCTGCAAAGTCACAAAAACTTTTCAGTTCTTCAGCTCTGTGTATATATGGAAGTATTTGTATACTTTCACTGCAGAACGTTCAATGTCAATCGGTAAAGTCGACAGCACACTGGAGACAACTGTGTATAAGTATTACCCACAACCAATGCCAATAATTGGCCTCTTCAGTTTCAAGTTTTCAGTATACATTATTTTTTTATAAGTTTATTTAAAAAAAAAAGATTTATTGTATTGTTTTTGACAGACAGAGAGAGAGATGGAGAGATTCAGAGAAGAGGGAGGGCCCAGAGCAGTCTCCATAGTTGTACATCATCAGTTTTCAACATGGTTTCATTCCACACAGGTGGGCGGGGGCCACGCAGGGCGGGAACTTGGCTGAGGTCCTCCTCCTGCATGGGAGGCACAGCCCCTCAGGCCAGGGTCTGAACCAGGGAGCAAGAACCACATTGGGGTCCTCCTGCATGAGAAGCACACCCCAGTTCAGCACATGGGTCCACACAGGGCAGGGCTGGGATTCAATCCTCGGTGCCCGGGGTTGCCAAGGGAGTGCTCAACCTGCTGAGCCATCCCGGCTCCCACACAACACATAATTTTGCCAACTCTTTTGCAACCACAAAACTGATGTTCACATTATCTGCACACAAAAACAATTTTTGTTTTATTAAGCAAATTTGTCAATTACTCCCTTCAACCTAGCACCCTGTAGATGACATGTTTCACCAGTTAAGGAGCCAAAGTTTATAATTTTATCTTTATTATTATTATTAATATTTATTGTTTTTGACATAGAGAGAGAGAGAGAGAGATACACAGAGAGAAGGGGGAGGACCCAGAACAGTCTCCATAGTTGCACATCATTGGTTTTTCCACATAGTTTCATTCCACAGGTGGGTGAGGGGCTGCACAGGGCAGGAACTGGGCCGGGGTCTTCACCCCAGTGAGAACTGAACTGGGGGCACTCCCCAGTTCAGCATATGGGTCCACACGGGCCAGGGCCGGGATTTGATCCTCGGTCCCCAGGGCTGCAAAGTGAGCGCTTAACCCACTGAGCCATCCCAGTTTCACCTTTAATTTTATCTTAAACACCACAATTTGGCAAAAAGTACCACAAAACAATTGGAAAAAGTTGGATGTCTTTTTTGTTGATGTATCTAAACTGACTGTAATTATTTTTGTTTCATTAAAATTTCCTATTATTTTGCCCAATATGTGTGGTGAAAAAATGTTGATAATTATTGCTTCTGATTTGGTAACATGTTAAATAAATTTTTGGTTCATATATATAGGTATATATTTTTAATCAATGTTGACAAGCAATCATTTGCACAAAATTTGGCCGTGATGCACAGCATGATAAGCAAAATGTGCATCACTTGCAACAATTTTATCACTTTCAGTATCACATTACATCTCATAAATGAACTAACTAATGTTTTAACTGAAGCCAGAGTGTTTCCAGCATCTTTATGTTTCTGGCTGTATAGATGTTGGTGTCACTTCTACCTCCATGAACAATGGGAAAATAGACGTTACAATATTGGCATACCATTTTTGTTCTATTACTACACAGTTTATCCAGTTTAATATACTTGAATTTTTTGTATTGCTAAATTTATTGGGGTGACATTGATTGATATTAATTACATTGTTTCCAGGTGTACAATTTTACATTACATTGCCTATACATCGCATTATGTGCCCAGCACCCAGAATCAGCTCACTTTCCATCACATGTATTTGATTCCACCTCCCTACTCCCCCTTGCCCCACCCATCTCTCCCACTTACATCCCCCCTTACCCTCAGGTAACCGCTAAACTATTGATTGTGTCTCTGAGTCTTTGTTTCTTTCTTTCTTTCAGTTTTATATTCCACCTATAAGTCAGTTCATATGTTTCTTGATTATTTCAGTTTGATTTATTTTGCTTAATACGATGTTTTCATGGTCCGTCTATGTTGTCACAAATTGCTGTATTTCATCTTTTCTTGTCACAGAGCAGTATTCTATTGTATAAATGTACCCCAACTTCTTTATCCAGTCATCTATCAGAGGACACTTTGGTTGATTCCACGACTTGGCCACCATGAACAATGCTGTGATGAACATTGGGGTATATGTCTCTTTGTGGATTAAGGTTTTCAGGCTTTTGGGGTAGATACCCAGGAGAGGGGTTGCTGGGACATATAGCAATTCCATTCCTAGCTTTTTGAGGAATCTCCACACTGCCTTCCATAGTGATTGTACCAATTTACATTCCTACCAGCCATGTATGAGGGTTTCTTTTTGTCCACAGCCTCTCCAGCACTTGTTACTCCTTGTCTTGATGATAGCCGTTCTAACAGGGGGTGAGGTGATATCTCATTGTGGTTTTTATTTGCATTTCCCTAATTGCTAGTGATGTGGAACATTTTTTCATGTATCTGTTGGCTGTTTGTATTTCTTCAGGAGAGAAATGCCTGTTTAGGTTTTCTGCCCATTTTTTAAATTGCATTGTTTTTTGTTGTTGAGTTGTATGAGTTCTTTATATATTTTAGATATTAGCCCCTTATCAGAGGCATTGTTTGCAAATATTTTCTCACGTTAAATTGGTTTCCTATTTACTTTGTTAACAGTGTCCTTTGCTGTGTAGAAGCTTTTTAGTTTGATATAGTCCCATTCATTTATTTTTGCTTTTACTTCCCTTGCCTTTGGGGTCAAGTTCATAAAATGCTCTCTGAGCCCAAGGTCTATAAGTTTAGTGCCAATGCCTTCTTTTATGCACTTTATTGTTTCAGATCTTATGTGGAGGTCCCTAATCCACTTTGAGTTAATTTTGGTATATAGTGACAGTTAACAGTCCAGATTCATTCTTTTGCATGTGGTTTTCCAGTTTTCCCAGCACTGTGTACTGACGAGGCTTTCTTTTCTCCAGTGTATATTTTTTGCTCCTTTGTCAAAGATTTTCTGTCCATATATTTGTGGGTTTATTTCTGGGTTTTCGATTCTGTTCCTTTGGTCCGTATGTCTGTTTCTCTGCCAATACCAAGCTGTCTTGATTATTGACGCTTTGTAGTATAGACTGAAGTCAGGGAGCATGATGCCTCCAGCCTTATTTTTTTTCCCAGAGGATTGCTTTGGCGATTCGGGGCCTTTTGTGGTTCCATATGAATCAGATAATTTTTTAATCTATTTCTTGAAAGAATGTCTGTGGGATTTTGACAGGAATGGCATAAATCTGTATATCATTTTGGGTAACATGGCCATTTCAACTATGTTGATTCTTCCAATCTATGAACACAGAATATCTTTCCATTTCTTTGTATCTTCTTCAATTTTTTTCAGTAGTGTCTTACATTTTCCATATATAAGTACTTCATGTTCTTTGTTAAGTTTATTCCTAAGTATTTTATTCTTTTTGTTTTGATCACAAATGGTATAGTTTTTCTCATCTTTTTTCTGAAGTTTCATTGTTTGTGTATAAAAATACTGTGGATTTTTGTACCTTGATTTTGTATCCTACAACTTTATTGTATTCATTTATTATTTCTAACAGTTTTCTGGTGGAGTCTTTAGGCTTTTCTATATAAAGAATCATGTCATCTGCAAAAAGTGACAGTTTAACTTCTTTGTTTCCAATTTGGATGCCTTTTATTTCTTTTTCATGCCTAATGACTCTGGCTAGAACTTCCAGCACTATGTTGAATAGCAGTGGTGACAGGGGACATCTCTGTCTTGTTCCTGCTGTTAGAATAAAAAAAGGGTTCAGTTTTTTCCTGTTCAGTATGACATTCGCTGAGAGTTTGTCATATACAGCCTTTATTATGTTAAGGTAATTTCCTTCTATACCCAATTTAATAAGTGTTTTGATCATAAATGGATGTTGTATCTTGTCTAATGCTTTTTCTGCATCAATTGCTATAATCATATGGTTTTTATCTTTAATTTTGTTTATGTGGTGTATCACATTGATCTATTTCCATATGTTGAACCATCCTTGTGCCCCTGGGATGTGTTTTGTTTTTGTTTTTTTCATTAAAACAGCACTTTCACATCTTTGTGTTTGGCATTACAAGGGTAGACTTTAATATTTTTTTAAACTAAGACTTAAAAATATGATGTTGGGATGGTGGGATGGCTCAGCGGGTTGAGTGCTTTCCTTGCAGCCCTGGGATCCAAGGATCGAATTCTTGCCCTGAGCCGTGCGGACCCATATGCTGAACTGGGTTGTGGTCCCAGTTTGGTTCTCACCATGGTGAGCTTCCCATGTGAGAGGCCCCCAGTTCGGCCCCTAGCTCATGGGGGGCATGCCTCCCATGCAGGAGGCCTCTGCCTGGTTTCGGCCCTGCGTGGCCCCTGCCCACCTGTGTGGAATGAAACCATGTCAAAAACTGATGACGTACAACTATGGAGATTGTTTTGCCCCCCCTTCTCTCTTTCTCTCTATCTCTGTGTCTCTCTCTCTCTGTGTCAAATACAATTGTGTGTGTGTGTGTGTGTGTGTGTGTGTGTGTGTGTGTATGAATGATGATGTTTGTTTAAACCACTGACAACAAAAAACAAAGCCACCGGTTAGTATACAGGCAAAACCAAAACTAACATTACGGTAGAACAGACGCCTCTGCACATGAATGAAGCCACCGTCACTGACATGTGCATCCCCACCCCCACTGCAGTGCGTTTCTTTTTTTGAGTCAGAAGCACAATGGATGTCTAGTAGGTTCAGTTGTGGAGGATTAGTTTGCCAGCTACCAACACTAAGGAAGCAATGATATGAATAGAATGTGGGATTCCAATCATAGTAAGCAGTGAGAACACACTCCATCTCTCATTAGTGATATTTTCTCTCTGGGCAAGTAGCCTGGCCCTGCAATATATAAAGAAAACTGCACTAAGGTTTAGAATTCAAAAAATGAAACAATCCACAGCTGAAAAGATAATAATAAAACCATCATACAACAGAACAACTGCAGCTCCCTTTGTAGTCTCTCAGGGTATAAGAGACCTAAAAAAACAACCTAAACTCACTGTAAAAGAACACGGAAAGGGGCACAAATGAATAACACTGATTTATTGCATATAAAAAACCCTCATAAATAATACATACATCAATAAAATACTTATAAATTATTGCATAAGCCGTAAAAAAAAAATCTGTATGGCATACCATACCGAACATTCTAATGCAGGACTGTAGTGGCCAGGTTGCAAAATATCATAAACATACACCAAAAAGGAGGAAAAACAAAACAAAACAGGAATGAACACCCTGACTGCTATCACAAGCCAGCATATGCTAAAGTCCCTTCAGAGAGTTCTGCTGTAATAAAAAAATAATAAAAAAAAATGTAACTAATAGCCTGTTGAACTGAAATATGAGTTTGAAAAGTCTGAATCAAACTGAACGTAGGGCAGAAAGAATCTCTGTGTGGATGATGGTAGAAATAACAGTAAGCCTCACAGTCACTGCATCCCACACTCCTAACCTGATGGAAGCAAACAGCCAGGTGAGCCTGTTCAGGAGTTCATGTGCATCAGAACCCTCCTGGCTCCCACACACTAAATGGGGCTTAGAGACCACCTCTTGAATTCCCACCACTGCAGTCAAGCAAGGGAGTGGCATCTGTTCATGACTAGCTCAATAAGCTTGGGTACAGTAAATGGAACTTCCTATTTCGTCACACTAGTAGCTTTAGTGCACACATTGATTAGCATAGAACATTATGATAAATAAGCCACCCACATTCAGTGTTTTACAAAAAATTAAAAACAGAACAAAATTGATATCTATAATGAAATGATGGAACAGTCAAGAAATATGAAAAAAATACAGTATTGTCCCATTTAAAATGGTACCGGGGATGCCAGGATGGCTCAGTGGGTTGAGCACTCAACTTGCAGCCAGGGATCTGAGGGTCAAATCCCAGCCCTGGCCCGTGCAGACCTATATGCTGGACTGGGGTGTAGTTACCATGTGGGAGGCCCCCGGTTTGGTTCATGCTGGGGTGAGTTTCTATGTGGGAGACCCTCGATTCGGCTCCCACTCCAGGCTTGCTTCCCATGTAGGAGGTCCCCAGCTCACAAGGTTTGGAGGGGGGAGGCATACCTCCCATATGGGAAACCCCCAGCTCAGTTCCTGTTCTGTGCAGCCCCATGCCCTCCTGTGGAATGAAACTATGTAGAAAACTAATGATGTGCAACTATGGAGACTGCTCTGGGCCCTCCCCTCTTCTCTCTTTCTCTCTGTCAAAAACATTACCAAAAAAAATGGTACGCATGATCAGCCTAACTCTAAAGCCACAGTAATGAAGGCTGTGTGGAAATGGCATCAGCACAAACAGATCAATGTAATAGAATTGAGAATTCAGAAATAATTTCTTATATTTATCATCGATTGGTTTTTCAATGAAGATGTCAAAGGAATTTAGTAAGAAATTATCTCACACCATATGCAAAATCTTCCTCAAAATTTATCATAGACTGAAATGCAAGAAGTAAAACTGAAACTTCTGAAAGCAGGAGAAAAAAATTCATGACATTGGGTTAGGCAAATATTTCCTCAATACTAAATCAACTGTGTAATTGATTCATAAATTAAAAAAAATTACATCACGTCATAAAATTTTAAAACTTTTAACAGAGCCCATTAAGAAAATGAGGCTGTTCCAAACAAGATGGTGGAGTATGTAAATGCTGTGCTTGCCTGCTCTCATGACCACATCAAAATTGCAGCTAAAAACTATAGAACTATCATTAAGAACAGCGTGAAGTCCAGAAGTACTATAATGAAGGACATACAGAAGAAGCTACATCCTGGTAGGAAGGGCAGAGATGTGGGATATACTGGTCCCACATTGGTGTCTAGCTGGTTAAAAATTGGGAGAGATATCTTGGCTGTGGAGGTCCCCACACCAGGCTCCCCAGCCCAGGATTTTAATGCTGGGAAGAGAAATCTCCAGAACTTCTGACTGTGAAAACCAGCAAAGATTGTGGCTGAGTGAAATGGAGGGCTGCCGGAATCCCAGGAAAACACGTGGACTTACTTGATGATGGACTCTCTTGCTCTGAGCTCCAGGGTGGCTGAAAGGATAAGACAACAAGACCCTTACATATGCTGTCTACAAGAGACCCACTTCAGATCTAAAGGCACACACAGACTGAAGTAAATGGATGGGAAAAGATACTTCATAAACATGGAGGTGAAAAAAAATATTGAGATAGCAATACTTATACCAGACAAAATAAACTTTAAAACCAAGGCAAGAGACAGAAGGACCCAGTAATCTCACTTCTGGGTGTTCATTCAACGAAACCAAAAATATTACATCGAGCAGACATGTGCATCCTTATGTTCATTGCAGCATTATTTACAATAGCTAAGATACGAAGGCAGCCTGGGTGTCCCTGAATGGATGAATGGATAAAGAAGAGGTGGTACATGTACACAATGAATATTACTCAGCCATAAAAAATGAAATCTTGCCATGTGCAACAACATGAATGGACCTAGAGGGTATTGTGCTGAGTATAGTAAGTCAGATAGAGAAAGACAAATCTCATATGATTTCACTTATAAGCAGAATCTAAAGAACAAAATAAATAAAAACAGGGAAGCCGGGATGGCTCAGTGGGTTAAGCGCTCACTTTGCAGCCCCGGGGACCAAGGATCGAATCCTGGTCCCGGCCCGAGTGGATCCATATGCTGAACTGGGGAGTGCCCCCAGTTCAGTTCTCACCAGGGTGAGACCCTGGCCCATTTCTTGCCGTGTGCAGCCCCGCGCCTACCTGTAGAAGGAAACTATGTGGAAGAAACAATGATGTACAACTATGAAGACTGTTCTGGGCCCTCCCCCTTCTCTCTGTGTCTGTCTCTGTCTCTCTCTCTGTCAAAAACAATAAAAATAAATCTTTTAAAAAATAAAATAAAACAGAAACTAATTCATAGATACAAAAATACCTTTTAATGCTTGCTAGATGGGAATGGGGTTGAGAGTGTGGGTGAAAAAAGCGGGAAGGAATTAAGAAGTACAAATTGGTTGTTACGTAGTAGTCATGGGGATCTAGAGTATAGCATAAGGTAATCAGTAGTATTGTAATAACTATGTGTGGTGTCCGATGGGTACTAGATTTGTTGGGGTGATAGATGGAAGAGGGTTGGGGTCAGGGTGTAAAAAGTGAAAGGATTAAAAAGTACAAATTGGTAATTACAAAACAGTCATGGGGATGTAAAGTAAAGCATAGGTAATATAGTCAATAATATGGTAATAACTATGTATTGTGCAAGTTGGGTACTAGACTAGTCATGGTGGATCTCTTCTCAAATTATAAAAATGTCTAACCACTATGCTGTACACCTGGAACTAATATAAAATAATATTGAATGTGAACTCTAATTGAAAAATTAAAAAGGGAGGAAAAATGAAGGGGACTAGCAGTCTCAAATTTCCAGTTGTGAACAAACAAGTTTTGGAGATGTCCTGCACAACACAGGAATACAGTCAATAATGTGATAGTGTGGTGTGGCACCAGATGGTCTCTGCACTTATCATGGTGACCACGCCTTTAGGTATATACATGTTGAATAACTATAGTAAATACCTGAAAGTAATTTAATATTGTTCATTAGCTGCATTTAAATAAAAAAATTTTTTTGAAAGATGTAAAATGAACAAAAAAGAATTCATAGATACAGACAACAGAATGGTGGTGGTAAGAGGTGAATATAAGGGAATGGGAAGAGAATGAAATGGGGCAACTATAAGGTGAGGAGTGGAAACTAGACAGTCGGTGCAGAGCACACAATGGCGTATACATATGCTGTGTTGTAAAGTTGTAGGCCTGAAATTTATATCAAGTTATCAACCAATGATTCCCCAATATATAATAAAATAGTTTCTTTTTTTTTTTAATCTTAAAAAAACTCCACAGGATATTTTGTGCTTCTGAACATGGTTCGCAAATTTTACTTGCCACATTCCAGTGACAAAATAAGAAGTTCCTGTTATTTTATTTTTAAAAATCACTTCACAGAGATTTCTAGTAAAGAACATTTTAGAAATCTGAAAGTAATTTTAAAATTACATACCGTATGTATCACTATTTCATGAGGCCATGCAAAATAAGGAAATACTCTGACTTGAAAATGTAAAAAACTAAGAAGTACACAAGTATATTGAACTATTATTGATAAATACCTTCTTTTTGGTGGAAAAGGTGAAGGGTAATAAATTCTGCTTTGAGTATAAAAAATGTTGAAATTAAACCAATGCTCTAAAAAGTGATATATACTACACTACTTAGCATACTATACTACACCCCTTAGCAATTCAGCTTTTAAGAATCTACCCAAGAGAAATAAAAATATCTCCACACAAAAATTTGTATGTTAACATTCATAACAGCATTATTGATAATAACCAAAATATGAATACTACACAAAAATGAATCAACTGGTGAATAGATAAACAAAATATTGCACATATACCGTATCCAATGGAATACAGTCTATCAATGAAAAAGAACAAACTACTAATAGACACTACAACCTACATGAACCTTAAAAACATTCTAAGTGAAAGAAGCCAGGGAAGCCAGGATTGCTCAGCAGGTTAAGTACTCACTTTGCGGCCCTAGGGACTGAGGATTGTGGCCTGTGCAGACCCATATGCTGAACTGGGGTGTGCTTCCCATGCAGGAGGCCCCCAGTTTGGTTCTCAGCACCCCCAGGTTCAGCCCCTGGCTTGAGTGGGCATGCCTCCTGGTTTGGCCCCTGACTGGAAGGGACATGCCTCCCATGCAGGAGGCCCCCAGCCCAGTTGCTGCCCTATGCAGCCCCTGCCCACCTGTGTGGAATGACACCATGTTGAAAACTGGTAACATACAACTATGGAGACTGCTCTGGGCCCTCCCCCTTCTCTCTTTCTCTCTTTCTCTCTGTCTCTGTCTCTGTAAAAAACAATAAAATAAATCTTAAAAAAAAAAGACAGACAAATAGCATTTATTATATTATTCCATTTATATAAAATGTTTAGAAAAGGAAAATCTGTAGAGACAGAGACTAGATAGTGGTTACCTGGGGCTGAGGGAGGAAAGAAGAATTAATTGTAAATGGGCATATGAGATCTCTTTTAGGTGATGGAAATGTTCTAAAATTGGACTGTGGAGATGACTGCAATGCATTATAGATTCATTAAAAAAAATCATTGAATCTTAAATTGAATGAATTTTATGGTATGTAAATTACACCTCAATAAAGTCATTGACAAAAAACTACTGAAACGAATTGCATACACCAAAGAAGTGTGTGTTTGTGTACCATTATTTGTCATTTGTATTTGAAGTGTTTTCTGGTGTTAACAAAGGACTATTACAATGATTCCCTTTCCTACAGGAAAAAGACTATAAGCCTTGGTATTCAGCACATGCCTCTGTATTAACTGGTACGTCCTACCATGTCTACAATCTCTCCTCACATGCAGAAAAACAGTCTCAACCTTTTGGGTCCCAAGGCCCTTTTATACTCTTAAAAATATTAAGAACCCCAAAGATCTTTTGTTTATGTGGTTTATGTCTGTTGATATTTACTGAATTAGAAAATAAAACATAACTTTCAAAAAGGTTTATTAAAATATTAGAAATAAACATAACAAACATGTTACTATAAATTTTACATTTTTATTTTTAAAAACTATATTTTTGAAACAATATGATTTAGGGAAAAGAGTAGCATTGTTTTACATTTTCACAAGTCTCTTCAATATCTACCTTAATTAAAAAATGACTGAATTCTTATATCTGATTCTCCTTTCAATTGCTGTGGTATGTTGTTTTAGCCAAACTATTATGAAGAATGTCTGGCCTCACACAGATATGCAGCTGGAAGAGGGAGTAGTATTTTGATACCTTCCTCAGATGAATATGGATATTCTTTATATTACATCAACACTTGAAAAACTGGTAAAGTCTTAAAGGTTAGTTGCAATATGGAATCTGAAAGAATATCAATAATTTCCATACTCTGATGTATGTAAATTCATTGGTCTGTGATGCTCTTTAAATGGATCTTTTATTCATGTATGATTTTGTAACCTCAGGCACTGGTCCTTTGGGAGGGTGGGGGGGGGTTCACTGAGTTATACACGTAATCAAAATGTTGACTTTTTATTGTATAATATAAAAACAAATCACCAATCTTATCAGAAAAACCTGTAAGTACTGGAAAGCTATAAAACTCACAGTAGAAGATATAAATTTTCCAGAATTCTGATTTTCACTTGTAAGCTTATATTTCATCATTGGAAAAAAATATGGTCTGTTATTTTCCTGAAGTAACAGTCTCATTTTGTACATTTTTGAGAAAACATTGCCAAATACCAAAGTCTGAATAACTATAATTTGTATGTCAGTCCTTTCACGTGAAAATGGTGTTCCATGGAGAAAGTGCCTCAATCAGCTGGCAACACAAAAAATTGCACAGTGCTTTTTCTGGAAATAATCATTATACTTTGGTATGCAGTGGGCATGCTTCGTGTTTACTTCCCATTTCATCAATTAGAATATTTTTCAAATGTGCACTCAAGGATCCACATATAATAAAAATATTTTTGAACATTCTTAAGTGAAACTGGCTTTTATTTATTTATTTATTTATTTATTTATTTATTTATTTATTTATTTATTTATTTCTGTTAAAAGTTAAGAATGCAATTGTTTTGGTGCCACTGCCTTGATACATAGAAAGGGGGCAGCAGTTTTACCCACCAATGCATTAGTGTCATCAGTACAAATATCAACACAGTGAAAAAGGCACATAACATTTGAAAACAATATGAAAACAGTGTGACCCACGGGTTCCCTGAAAGAGGCATCTACAGACCTCATGTTGAGAACCACTGAACAAATTACTGACAGCTGACAAATAGGTCATGCAGTTTCATACCTGTCCCATCTTGTTGGGCATCCCTTCCCTCTCCCACCTGCAGAACTCCTACCTATTTTTCAAAGGCCCAATTCAAACATTCTGTACTCCTTAAAGCTTTCCCGGTTCCTCTGCTCTTCACCACCTTAGAGCTGATCTTTTCCTCTTTTGTTCTGCCATACCTTGCACTTCTCTTGCTATATTACTTATCATTTGTGTTGCACTTCTTTTTTAAAGATTTATTTTATTGTTTTTGACAGAGAGAGAGAGACAGAGAGAAAGGGGAGGGTCCAGAGCAGTCTCCATAGTTGTACATCATCAGTTTTCGACATAGTTTCATTCCACACAGGTGGGCGCGGGGCTGCATAGGATGGGAACCAGGCCAGGGGCCTCCTGCTTAAGAAGCACATCCCAGTTCAGCATATGGGTCTGCGTGGGCCAGGGCCAGGACTTGACCCTTAGACCCTGGGGCTGCAAGGTGAGCTCTCAACCACTGAGCAGTCCCAGCATCCCCCTATGTTACACTTTTTGTATATATGTCTTATCCATATCCTCAGCACTAATTAGACATGTAATAGTTTAATGATGATGAAATTTTGTAATTGCCTACCAGAAAATCATGGTAATGACTTTTTCTTCTTACTCATGTGGGCTATTTTCTACTGTCTAAATACAATAGCAATTGCCAATCAAACCACTCTGCACTGTGTGGGTGATTCACCTCATTCCTAAATAATTATAGTTCTTGGTTGGGCGGCCTTATTTGTTAATTACTCACATATACATTCTATAAATAAAACCCATCTATTCAAGTCCCATGATAAGAGTACTGAGGTTATATAGAGTATTTTAAAATCAAATCTGTTTTACTTTTTTAAATAGAATTTTTATAAGAGTTTATTTGAGTCAAACTGATGACATAAACCAGGGAGCAAGATCGCAAATGCTTCTGTTTTATCTTTTACATACATTTCTTTTTAAGTTAAAGTAACATGTAGGTACTAAACATTTCCACTTATCATTAAAAGAAGTAAAGACTTTAAACTTCTTTCAAAGAAAAATTAACTTGGTTCATATGAAAAACACTTTAAAACATAGTAATAATACTTATTCCATCCAAAAATTTAAAATGGATTGTTACAAAAAAATAAGTGTGCATTTTTTCATTCTGTGTACTATTTATTTTTAAGGCTTGTCAGCAGACAAGAAGAACATCCTTAATACACTGTGACTCTAATTGAAGAATTTTGTTGTCCATTACAACTATTATGAACGTGGTCCTTTGATGCCATATGTGTTTGAAGTTCCCATTCTGCAAGAAGTATATATTTTTTTCAAATCCAGAGAATTATCTCTTCCCAGAAAAATATTCTTGCACACAGAAAAGCAATCATCTCATTAACTAGAATGTGAAATGAGACAAATGACAGGACACACAAGGAACAAACACATTGTCATACAGGAAGAATGTGCTAGCGTGCTAGAGCTTATATCCTGCTGCTAAGACAAATAATGTGATATATCAGCAAGATGAAACATAACGTGTAAAAATTTTTATAAGTGTGTGTGTGTAGGAGTGTATGTGCTTGGAGGATGGCTATTCTTGTTAAGTATTCATTATTATATTTCTGCCTAAGGAGAATGAAGGGTTTAATTCAGATGTAATTCAGCAAAGACCACTGTGTAATCACTACAGCCATGAACAAACTGATTCATGTGCAGTTGGTCCAAAAGTTACAAAAGCTGTTTCTGAGTTCTTGTTTGTACCCACCATTTTAAGATTACATCAGAATTAAAGCATGCAAAACTTGAACTGACTTCAAAGACTAAACTTAGACTTCTAGTTAGTTTAGCTTTTTTCTTTTATTGGTTCATGTTTTCCATTTGGCTTCCACACCCTGTTCTAGCTTGATGCCCCTTCTAGAATTTCATTTACAAATCTTACAGCCTTGGTTGGTAAAACACATTAATTAATGTTGTGGTAGAGGCTGAGGATTTTAGCAATCTCATGCTTCTTGTGTGGAAAAATATCTGCTGTTTTTCCACTCATGTCTAGTACCATAATGAGTATGGCAAAATGCATCTCGTGGAACTCTAAATTCATTTAATCAAAATACATTTAAGGAGGCCTGTTTACACTATCTGCTGCCAATACTACTAATCATGGAGCTCAAACCTTTCAATGCAACAGAAATATGAGATCTACATTTTTCTTGTAAGATATTTTTCAAGAAAGAAACAATAAAGTAAAAACAAGTCATGATCTTTTTAAAAGCCCCACGTAATGGCTTAGGCCAACAGCCTTCCAGCTTTATAGAACGGACAATTCCATGGGCTTTGTAAATCCCTTATGAATGTATTAAGCAATACCAATCTTCGGGGCAAATTCTAGTTCCATAGGTCTTTGGCCTGCCTGGGAATAATGTACAAACAACCATGCTCAGATTTGCAGTTTTATGCTTGAAGTTTTGTCTATAACCAACATCCTGAAAGATTTTGATTAGTGCTTTGGTGCATCCACTATATTCTAGGTGGAATTGAATAAACTTAAAATTACTTGTGTTAATTTGACCACTAAACTTTTAGCAAATCCAGAAGGTGCCATATATTTTTGGTTGATTCTAAGGTCTGCATGCTGTCTTGTGATGGTGATGGAACATGTGAATTCGGTTTTTATTGAATGGCATGTGATGGCTAGCCATTTAGCAGATTTAAAACCTTTCAAGAAAAAGTTGGGCAGTTTTATAAGCACTGTACTTTGTAGTTCCTGAGGTTATAGTTAAGTTTTCAATTCTTGGACTTCTCCGATCCTAGCTAACTGATGAAGAGGAAAAACAAGCTACTCTTGAAACTCCAAATTCAATGAGCCTGGAACATAAAACCCTTGTTTAGTGGGCTGACTTGGCAAACATGGTTGGCCGTCTGTTAACTAAGGGAGAGGGAAAGGATACTTTGTGAATCTGTGATGGAGATGTAGCAACCTATACTGCCAAGTTCAAAACTATTTGCCAGGTTACCTTATTACCCAAATCCTCATTCATTTGAAAGCTTTATGTGTCCCTTGAGATCTTCTGATGAATGTGATTCTAACATACTTCCAAGAAACTATGGGATCCAGGATTAACTAAAATAATAATAATAATAATACATTTACCTTGAGCTCTGATTGGCAGTATTTGTGTTAACATCACTCCTGTGTTCTGTCTAATGTGTGTGTGAGTAAACACAAAAGAATGACATGTTAGTTCCAAAACAACAGTTTAAAAAAAAGTATGAGGAAAGAACCTGTATGTAGCTTGCTTAAGGCTGTTTTTCTCATAATTTAAAAATATCTTTTCCAAGATGGCATGCTTTGGTTTTACTAACATTTAATTGAAAGTTTCTTATAAAATATAGAGAAATCGAGCACAGAAATGTATTCCTTGACTTCTACTTTTAAAACACCTATCACAATTTCAGGTGCTTCAACATGTATGCCATTTATAGCAATACTCATATTTTACTAAAAGGCGTAGAAAGACAATCCAAAATGATGACGCTTATTGCTTACATTCTTTTTCAAAATCTTATACAAAGCGAACGATGAATGATGAAGTTGTGGTCAGAACTAATGACATTTGAATTTCCTTATAGTGACAGTGCCATTGATCATGATGATGACTGCTAACATTTATTAAATGGTTATTACATATCAGGTTGGTTTTTTTTTTACATTCCTCACAAGAACCAGGAAAGTACTTTATAGACACAAAAACTAGGGTGCAGAGGTTAACTTGTCCATGGTTATCCTAATAATAGCTTATATCATTAATCTGTGAAACCTTCCAATATTAATTCCCCGTGGAGGGAACTAATCTAACATAACTCATATTTGCATCATTCTGATACCTAGCCTCAGTGTCAGGGAGAATTAAAGTCCAAGCCTCATCTTAAGCAAGTAAGTCTTCTTATTTGACAATAACATTGTTTATTTCCTAGAAATGGAATAGACTATTAAGTAATAAGTGCAGTTCTCATACTTATGTGTTAGATAGAATAATCTCCTTAGAATTATTTGATTTTTCTAAAATATGATGCTTGTCTTTGGTTTTAGATCCTAATACTTGGCCTAAAGATGCTGACTTTGATGACATACTGTTTTTCTCTGCTATAATATATTTTGATAATGCAATGCTTGTGAGTAAAATATTGTATTGTTGGACATGTAAGAACTGATTAGTATTTCATCTCTCAGTGTATGAGTGAAAAACTCAATCTTTTTTAAATGTGAAAGTTATTTTTAAATGATTTCTGAGATCTATTAAATTTTAATGGCGTGGCAACTTAAATGTGTGGGTATATGTACCGGTACATGCATGTGTGTAAGTCAGTTTTTATCTAAATAGTAATGCGTGTGCTCATGGTATTGTTGTTAGTGGGTGATAACAACATGGATGGCATGTAGTTAACTTTTTTACTTGTGAAAAATAGTCTCATTGCATGCTTTGATTGATACAGTGGTCAAGATAGGCCATGTTATATTGTAATAACCCTGAAATCTTTTCTAAGTGGTTTTAAAATCATAAGATGTGTTTTGTTTTGTTTTAATCAATCACAGTCACACTGGGTCAGTCAGCCTTCCTTTATTGGCCTCCTTCAAGCAGTGACTCTGATTTCCAGGCTTCTATTATCTTGTGATGTAATAATCTAAAAGCATGTCCTCCAGGTCACTGTGGAAAGGGAAGAGAGCTTGAGGCAATAGTACAGGGGAGGGGGACGGTATCATTTTATGGCTAGGCATGGATAGAGTATATATTACTTTCACCTACGTCCTATGTGCCAGAATTCAGTCACGTGGCCCTAACGTAAATGCATAAAACTTTGAGAAATATAGAGATAGAAATTTAGTGTGCCTGCATAAAGGAAAACAAAATAGGGTTTGGTGAACACATAACATTGTCTCTGTCATGATTGGGAAGAAATCAACTTCTTAGAAGCCAGTGTGAAAAGGTAGAGAAAATACAACTGGATTGTGACTATGTATAACTTTGGGCAAAACGTAAAATGTCCCGAATTCAGTGCACATTCCCTCTTCTATTAACACTTAAGAATTATTAGGGTTTAGAAACTGCCCGTTTGTACTAGATTTAGTCTTAGAGCCAATGGTCAAGGGACCATTAAATTAACCATGCATTCCAAAAAACGGAATGGTACTTGGGTACTATCCAAGTTTAGTCTTGACTCTATTTTTATGAATTTATAGATCATCCTCAGTATAAGCTGAGATTACTGAAGTTATAGGAAGAAAACAGATAAGAATCACACATGTTTCCTGTCATGTAGAAAACTAAACTGAAAATCACTTGATCTAGGAATGCCTATCTTTAAATACTTGCATTATAAGAATAGGATTGATCTATAAAAAATGTAAGAAGTATGTGTGGATTTCTGGTACTGGATATGATGGAGTAATTAGTATCCTCCTCCCTGGACATAAACAACTATTAAACTGAACAAAATATACAGATTTTAGGCATTGGACAACACAGTGCATGCCTACAATGGGGAAAAAGAAGAAGAAGAAGAAGCACAAAACAAAAGCTCTATATTCAACCTGGGGGCATTTTCCAAACCATTTGTGGCTAATTAGAACATGCAAATATATTGGAGATTGGGGTTGCTAAGGTGGTTGTCATTTGCAATACAAGGAACATAGAAAGGAGAAAACCTCACAGAAGTGGCAGCACGAATCTGCATAGATGTTTCCTTTGCGCCCTCGGCTAAATTCTCAGCTGCATATGTGCTGGGCAAGACTCTACGAGACACACCAGGAAATAATAGTTGGAGAAGCTAAAATCAAACCTAGATTTCAGAAATTGCACAATACTGTGAAGACTTTGGAATGTTGACCTAGTGGAGAGACATTTTTGAAATTTCAAAAAGGCCATGCTCTAAGAGTAAGGACTATATCATATAAGTAAGGACTAAATCCTAGACCTAAGAAAAATCTTGAAATAGACCTGCAGCAAAGCCTAAAATAAGCCTCAGCAGGATCAAAGTGATCCACTACTACTTTAACTTTCAGCCAGAACAAAATTCAACACTCTTCAGAAGAAGACGACAAAATCTACAGTTTTTCTGTGTTTGATATAAGATTTAAAAATTACTGGATATGTGGGGTAGCAGGGGAAAACTGACCCATAATCAAGAGAAAAAAATGTCTATTTGAAGAGATTCATAGGTGATCAAGATACTGGAATTAGTAAAGAAGGACTTTAGGATTATAAATGTGTTTTTAAAATTTAAATATTGTTCTCTCTGTTAAGGCTTCATCTGAAACCATAGCCCCATATGGCAGCTTGACTACAACCTCATACAAGAGTTTGACCCAGAGACATCAGCTTAAGCCAGCTCAGATTCCTGAAACACAGATACTGTGACATAGTAATGTTTTAGGTCACAAAAATACCTAAAACAGAAGATTGAACAAAAGAGGGCTGAAAGGATGGGTTGATTACATGAGAAACAGGGAAACCAAAAGAACCAAATGAAAATTCTAAAACTGAAAAATACAGAATCTGAAATGAATCCACTGAATTGGCTTAACCACAGATGGGCATAGCAGAAGAAAGGATCAGTAAACTTAGGCTAATGGAAATTAGTCAAATTAAAGCGTAGACAGGAATTCAAAGGTGAAAATATAGGATAGGGTGCTAGTGGGATAGTAGCAAATGATCTAAATTATATAATGCCCCCCCCCGGCCTGGTTCCTGGCCTGCACGGCCCTGCGCCCACCTGGGGAACAAAACTATATGGAAACTAATGTACAACTATGGAGAGTGCTCTGGGCTCTCCTCCTTCTGTCTTGCTCCGTCTTTCTCTCTGTCAGGAAAAAAAGAAAAAGTATGTGATTAAGAGAGAATGAAGTAGAAGACATATTTAACAATATAATAGCTTGAATTCTTCCAAATTTTATAAAAGGTACAACTTACAGATCTAAGAAATTCAGAGAACCTTAAGCAGAATAAATTATTTGAAGACTACGCTGAGACACATTAGAGTCAAATAGCTAAAAACTGAAGATAAAGAGAAAAATTTTAAAGCATTCAGAGGAAAAAGACATAATACATTAAGAAGTAGCAAAA
>PVKE010014654.1:0-34602 GCA_004027555.1 Craseonycteris thonglongyai | reverse complement strand
CTTTAATATAGTAGGAGACGCCCTGGTTAGGGATGGTATTTGATATTTTATGGAGTTCCATTTTCTCCTTCTAGCAGTCTGAGGAATAAGATATAGCTCCTGATATATCTGAAAAACAAAAAACAATTATGAGTTAGGTACTTCTTTGTATGATTTATCCATTGACTTATCTGCTTACTATCTTAGTCAGTGTTAGAGGCTGAATTTTATTTACCTTTGCAAAACAAGAATGTTACTGGTATAATCCAGCACCTTTATCAAGGCAGTGCATAACACATAATAGATGCTCAGTAAATATTAATAGTTGCTGATTTTTCAAATACTCTGTAGATATTTTGTATGTATAGTACTCTATAGTTGTATTTTATGATGAACATATATCAAGTGGATTTAAAATACTCACTTTAACAGAAAATAAATTCTATAATATAACTAACATTGAATATTATAGTTTATTTGAACTAACTCTTTTGGAACTAATGCTATTAAAATTTTGAATGTTTTCACGTTCTGGTAGAGAGAGAGAGAGAAATAAATTATACAAATAAGTTAACTTGATGCATTATAGTATTTTACAACTTGTATGTAAGTGTAATATATATCTTTTGTTCCTCCAACCAATACTGTGATGTAGAAATGACAGACGATTCATTATTATTATCATCATCATTATCATCATCATCTCTACTTTATAAATGAGAAAAGCAAATTTCAGAAAGTTCAAGTGATTTTTCTTAAACTTTTTACCTAATAGGTATTGGGCAAGTGATTGGAACACACATTTTCTGACTTCAAATCGTCTACATTTTTTCACTACATCCCATAGTGGATGAATTTAAATTTGTTGATTTCAAGTAGTTGGTAGTTAAACTTAGAAAATTGGGTGTTCTTTCAGGCTCATTTTATAAATATGGAACCATACTTGGAAGCTGAGGGGTGTGATGAAAGGACTGGGTTTGAGTCAGAGTTTGAATCTTGGTGGTGCCAAATGCATGTGTCTTTAATTACAAACCTCTCTAGAATTCTTCAGGAAAATACAAATAAAACAAAGAAGGGACAAATGAGACACCAGAAAAATCTGTGTGAATCTGAAACATTACTTAACCCTTTAGTAACATCGTTTTCTCATCTATGGAATGGAGCTGACTTGTAGTTATGGCACAGGATAAATGGGAGGGTAAAAAAGTAAGTAAAGAACACATTTTTAAATGCTGAAATTCTCTCAGTTTAGTGCTCTGTTTCTATATCTCTGGCTAGGAGATTTTGATTGTTGAACAAATTTTAAGTCAGTTCTTTATGTAATGAATAGCTAATTAAAGTCACAGGAGTTTTGCTTTTCTCTGTTTTTGCCCTCCTACATTGTAGGCAATGTTGAATAGTGCTAGACTTTTTAGCATCTGGAAGTAGTATAAAATCCCATTTGTGAATAAAAATACCCTAGCATTTCCTGGTCAATTCTTTTGTTAAATTTCAAAAATTTGGCTCATTCCTTTGTAAATGAGGAAGGGCAAAAATTAACGCATCTTTCAAAAAATATGTTTAAGTGTCCATAAAATAGCTCCACAAATTAAGTAATGTGGAAATGGTGTTTCTGACTAAAATCCAGTTCTAAAAATGAAACCATTCACTGATTCATCCATATAAATATTCATTCATAGTTATTGACTGTCCATTATGTAAATATTAACCATTATGTTGGGTGATAAGAGTTCAGAGGTAGGTAAGCAAACCCAAAAAGTTCCCTTAGAGGGATTCTTAAAAAACACCAAAAATGTTTTCTCAGCAATTATATTCCTTGGGCTTTTAGTCTCACTTCTGCAACAGCTGCTGAAGGTTCTCAGCCACATTTGTAGTATCTCCAACTACTTTGTCACTGTTGGCAGCAGGCAGAAAGAATCTTAGGTGGAGCTGTTCTTTTAGTAAATTAAACAATGATCAAAACTTTTACTCATTTTTTCCTGCCACAGTTTGTCATCTAATTTTCCATGACCATTAGGACCCTACGTATGCGACAAGTTCATACAGGATCAAACATATAGTGGAAAAAACCCCACAACAACATACACCATGCATACAGAAAAATAATGTACAGTTTTTTTAAATGTATATTCACCCCATAAAAGACATTTGTTAATTTAGGATTTTTGCAAGGGACATACCGGTATGTTGTTTTGCCTGACCAACACATATTCCTTTATCTAGTAGCATCACCCCAATTTTGCTTGGGAAAACCAATGCTGTTCCATTCTCAGTCTATGTTTTTTGAGTGTGCTCCCCAGATCTAGCCATGGGCATGTGGCATAAACTGTCAGTCAGCATATGCCAAGCCTCAGGCCACAGTCATTGGCTCTGGGGAAGTCCTGTGACTCAAGATAGTCCATTAAGAGCTTCACCCAAGTTGCTGGAAGAGCTTGCATAGAGGCCCATGGTCCCTTCCCTTTAAAATTGCTAAGAAATTATGATGTATCCTTGGGACTTTCTGCTGCCATCTTGGGAAGATGCACCCAGGGAGTGGAGCCAATCCAGAAGGCAGAGCTAAGACAAGGGGAGGAAAATCACACCCCTTTATATCGAAGCCTTTTTCTCAAGACTAAAAATTTCTTAAATTTTTTGTTTGCCTTTTTTTTAATGAACAAACCTGTCACTTGTTGTAACTTCTTCTACCTCTCTAGATGCTTATAAACTAACCAATGTACATGTAGTAGTTAAACACTCACTTTGCTTTTTAATAAGCTGCCTTTCAAGTCATTAGAGAAAGATTTAGAGGTTAAAGAATGATGTGGTAGGTAATTTATGTTTGGATCAACTTCCTATTTTATAGACTATGTTAAAAAGTACCTGTAAATATTTCTTCTTGGCATCATCTGTAATCTTAATGGGTTAAGTGCCCAGCATGGTCCACCCAGCTGAGCAAGCAAGGACTTCCCTTCCATTCACCACTTCCCTTCTCTGATTTCCATCATTATTCAAGGTCTGTCTCTTCTGCAAGGCAGGGCAGTGGATCTCTAAGAAGGTCACTGATATAGATGTATTTCTGGCCTTAATTTTCTGCTTTTGCCCCCAGGATTCTGATTCCTATAATAACACCAGGTGGAAATCCAACAATGTACATTTTCCCCTATAATCCCAATCATTTCAATCCACATGAGCTACTTTTTTTGAAGTACTGGTTTAAGAGAGAGAATTCAAGAAGATTAGAGCTGGAGCAAACTTTGCATGTGATGTAGTCAATCTTTATCCCCACCACCATTTCAGACTTTAGAAAACTAGAACCCTGACCCAGAGGTGAATGCAAATGGTGCCGGTGCTAGAATCTGAGTCTCTTGACAGTTTCCAAAGCCTTCTCCACTGTATTTGTGTGGTCTTCACACTTAGACCTGAGACGGAACACAGCTGTGCTCTCCCCTGCAGTCCAAACTCAAGATTAAATTTTCAGAGAAAGAAAGAGGATAAAAAAATAACGTGAAACCTCTTAGCTGGTGTCACACTATCCCTCTGTGGTCTCTGGCTGGTTATTTTGCATATGGGAGAGAGACCATCTGTGATGATAATATGCCTGCAATTTTAATTTACTGCTGATACAATATGTGCCAAGAACTGTGTTCATATGTGTATTCTCTCTTTCAGTGCTCACATCATCCTTAGGAAAGAGGTACTGGCACTGCCTCTGGGTGTGAAAAGTGAGGTTAAATAATTTGCCTAAGTCACTCAGCCAGGACTTGATGGGCATTGGTGGCTTGCCTTGCTTCCCCTTCTCCTTCCTCTGCCTCCCTCCCTCGCTCTCTTTCTTTCTTACTTCCTTCTTTCACTCTCTACATGCCCCATTTCCCTCCTCTTGACTCCCTTCTTCTTCTACCTCTTTCTCTTCTTTTTCCCTAAGACTAGACCCTTGATCTCAGCTAGCAAACCTGCAAATGAGGGTCATTTGTTATTATGTGCGAGTGATTGGCAGTGTGCATTGTCCCCATATAACACTTTAGAACGAGGTAAAAAACTTCGCGTTTGCCAACAGAGGACAACATGTTCTAAAATAAAGCCTCAGAAAGTTCAGCTACCTAGTACATGTTGGAGCTCACTGAGTTTTAATCTTCTGTGTTAAAGGGAAAGTCTGGGAGATTCTTTGATGATGATGATGATGGTGGTGGTGGTGATGATAGTGATGATAAACAGTAATATTCATTGAGAGCCAATGGTGTTCCAGACACTGTTCTCAGGGTTCTATATACATTATTTCTTTTACGACATACAACAGTCTTAAGAAGAAGGAATTGTTACTACTTTCATTGCTTTTATAAATAAACGGAGTCAGACACAAGTTAAGGAAATTGCCACAGTTCTAAGCAAGTGGTGAAGTACTTGAGCTCCTGAGCTTGTAAAAAAAAATGGACTAGTGGCTAAATAATAGAATTGAGTGTGACTTGCCCGAGCTGGGATGGGCATATCCCCAACTTAGAGTATTTAGGAATGGCCAGGATGACCATATCTAATGCTTCTTTTTTATCTCTCAAGTCCCTAGGACAGTATAATACGTAGACTAATGACAATATTGGTTACTAACACATTCTGAGAATATACCCTATAAGGTAGACAGATTAAGCCCTTTGAAAACATTATGCCATGTAGCCCACAGTCACCCCATGAGGTGCAGATAAGAGGTTACATAACTTGCCCAATGTCCCATAAATTGCCCAAGTTGATATATATGCTTCCTGAATTACTCGAGAAATATTTGATCTCTATCTGTTTCAAGTCTAAAAGAGTTAGAACACTCCATGAGTCCTTGTAATTCATTACAAGAGCTTGTAACACACTACAAGTGCTTGGTTATGTCCTATAGAATAGCCCCAATCTTAATGAGGTTGTTGCTGGCTCAGAATGATTCCAGGATGCTGGGTCTGGAGCTATCATTCAACAGTTTTCTGACATCAGAGTGGAATGACACAAACTGTAGTGTTACCCTCAATGGAAGCTAGGTGGGGTTAGGCCAGGGTTTAACTTCTGAATAGATGTGAACTTTATATTTTATTTTTCCCAGTCATTCCTGATATGGAGTCTATTGGAAATTACTAAAAGGCCCCCTTTCAGAGATGACATTATAATTTTTCAGCAATGAATTACTAAAGAGTAAAAATTTAAAGTCATTCAGTTTTATATAGCCTCCAAGTATAAATTTAATAGTTTTATTTCCATTAAAGCTTTGTTCTCCCCCCTCCCCTCCCCAGCCCCCCTTCCCACTAACAAAGCAGCTCTCTAGCTGATTTCCTGTCTGTGGTTTTGAGTTGAGTTAGAATATGTGGGTTGAGCCTGCAGCCTACAGTGAGCTCTCTCCCAGTACCATCTGCACACCTCATTTGACACTGAATCATGCATTTTTCTGTTGTAATGTGTCTCTCATATTGCAGATTGAATTGTTATTTAATTTTTTGTGTGTGTTTAAATCTTGTCTCTTCAACTAGCTTGTAAGGTCCTTGAGGTCAGGGACTATGAATTTTTTTCTTTGTAGCCCCTATAACGTTGTTTAGTACATTGCCAGTGAAATATGTTCACGGAACTTTCTCACATGCTGTCTGAGTTCTCCATGCCTTGCATGTTTTGGTGACTTCATAATCTTCCTAAACTTGCAGTTCTGTCTCTGCTCAAGGCATGCCAATAGGTCCCTAGGAGCTCCACCACTCACGAGCTATCTGACATCAGTGATTCTTTATTGGCTGTATAATTCAGTTTCCTCAGTATTACAGTGCAAATAATCATACCTACATTCTAAAGTAAGTTAAAACATATCTAAATTGCTTAAAAGAGGCTTGGGATTTTGGCAAATGATCAATATATGGTGGCTATTATTATTGTTCCCTGTAGTTGAACAGTTGGGTTTATTACTCATTGCAATGAGGGATAATGTTCAATGTGATGCATCTTGGGGCATCTCAGTAAGAGGGTGTTATTAACAGAAAGAACTTTTTGTAGGGCTTGGGCTAGTGTTAGGTGATTTGGGAGAAGGTTTAAGAAAGCAGGTTTTACTTTGAATGGATGCTGTCAAAAGTAGGGGTAATCCTGTGATTGAGTATCTAAAAAAATCTTATTTAGAAGTAAGGAACACCAGATAATGCTAAGGCTATAATTGGTTAAGAAGCGGCAGTCAACCATATTAGCCAGGAAAGAGAAAAGTTTGGTTATTTTTGTGGTTTAGACAACGTTCATGTTTTGTTTTGTTTTGTTTTCTGTATTTATTCTTGATTATGGAGTGGCCTTACTTTTGTCTTGGTCCATCGTGGTCACAGAGTGGGCTTATCTGTGAAATTGTGTTCAATAGGGGGACACCATGGCCTTGTTGGCACTGTAGGGCCAGCTTCTGGCTGCCTAAAATGATCAGAGCCTTCATTTATTGAACACATTTACTTTCCAGACATTGTGCTGACAGTTCACCTGTGTTACCTTATATCAGTCTTCCAACAATCCTATAACATAGGTATTATTATTAATAGTTTACAAATGAGGAGACTTAGGCAAGGAGAGGTTGAGTAAACACAGCTAAGTTTATGGAGCTGAGAAGTGATGGAATTTTATGAAAAATCGAGGTTGCCCAACTCTGAAGTCTGTGATGTTCAGCCCTAAGAGAGCAAAAGTTGGTTGAGGACCTGCCCTGGGCCTGATGTTTTGCAAGTGCTATCTCACGTATCTCATGTATCTCTACATATTATAACTATAGGTGAGAGAGTATAATAAATGTATTTGTTCAATAAAGATTTATTGACCATCTCCTCTAGTGTGCAGGCACCATGGTAAATGTCAGGTCTGGAGTTGTATGAGTGAAAAAAATTAAGTCTCTGATATTTTATACAAATTGCAAACTACCTTATTTGGGGAAGAGAAATAGTAAGCAATGAAACAAATAGATAATGACATCATCAAACAAGGCCTACTAAGGTGGGGAATGTATCTCTTTGGTAGACAGTAACAATACCAGGGTAGGAGAGGTCTGTGGTCCTAAGTAAGCAGGGAAGGATCTCTGAAAAAGGAACATTTCAGCTGAGACCCAACAGCTGAGAGGGAGACAAATTTGAGAACAACCAAGGGAAGAACATTCCAATCAGAGGGAATAGATTGTGTATAGGATCTATGACTGGAGAAAGTGAGAGAAATCTTGGGAAGGGTCGAAGATCCAGGATGGTTGGAATATATGGTTTGGGATGAGATGGGAAGATAGCCTGGTAGATTATTTAGGTAGGGCCGTATAGCCAGTGGTCGGCAAACTGTGGCTCGCTGTGGCTCGCGAGCCGCAGCGAGCCACAGTTTGCCGACCACTGGTAACCAAAGAATCCAAAGCGTCTTTCCTCAATGCCATGGGAAGCAACTGAAGGCTTTTAAGTAGAGGAATAGATTTTCAAAGCAGAGCCTAACAAGGACTTGCTGGCAGAGGGGGGCATTCGAGTTGGGCCATGGAGGGAGGACATTATTAACAAAAATGGAGAATGACATACCAAAAAAAAAAGTAGAGAACGTGAAAAAAGCCACAGTGAGGGGGAACCACAGAACAGGATAGGTAAGTAATTTCTGTGCTATCGGAGAGAAGATTTCATGCTGAGGCTGGAGGGTGCAGTGGAAAAGTAATTCTTGAAATTGTTCTTCGAGTCAGACTAGGGGGCTTTAAGTCCAAACTTCTGTAGAGAATGGGGAGTCAGAATATCAAGGGACATAAGATTGGCAGATAGAACAAAAGGTCTTCATTAACTCCTCCTTAATGCTTCCTTCTTTCTGTGGACTGATTTATGAGTACTTATGGGTTCTTCTCAGATAGTACCCAGTAATAACACAGCCAGAAAGACAGATTTGGTTTGCTCAGAAAAGCAAAACAAACACAACCTTTGAAGTTGGTGATGTTGAAGAGATTTATTTTTCCATTATGCTAATGCTTTACATTATGATTGTTGTTATTAGTGAAGTAGTTCTCAAAAAGCCTCAGACTTCTAGGTTTTGGCTGGCACTCGAGAAAACTGATCAATGTTCTGGACAAACATGTGGCTTTTCTATTTATGCAACAAGTTTTGGGGGAAAAATACTTTTTCTTAATATTGTCATTTTTGCCATATTTAGAAGTTCAAATGAACTCTGGAACTTTGTACAACTTAATGGGGCTTTGTCCTCGGGTTGGACAAAATACCAGTATGGCTGTGGGCCCGATGTCTGCTCCTGTGATAGGACCGTGTGAAACTGAAGGGAGGGAGGAGGTCTCTGGAATGTTGTGCTGTAACTGTGGGCTGTATTGTTCTAATTATTAGGATCCTTTTGAGTTGTAACAAACTCACATAGTCTAGCTTACGGAAAAAATGAGGGGTTCTTTAAATAACAATAAGGGACATCCCATATTACTTTTTGCTCCCTACTATCTATCTACCTTGCATGTGGTAACTCTTCATATATATCAATGCCTGAAACCACCTCTTCTCTATCTCAATCCATAGGCTCCAGTATATCTAGATTTCCCTGTGGCAGCAGACTGTCTGTGGCCTTCAGGTCTGTCAGCCAGAGCATCTCATCACCCCAAGGCATGGGTACTGGCTCAGAATGGCCAGTTTGAGCCACTGAGAAGCATTAAGATTTTTATTAGAAATCCTATAATGGGTTTTGCCACTGAGAATAAACCTACCAAAGTCTAGTGCTGGGGGGTTCTGGGAGCCATCATATGAGACTGAGGGATGAGTATACCAGAGCGCTGAAGGGAAGCTCTAATAAGGACCTCTAGCTGAGCAGTGGACAAGGAGACATAGTTGTATTACTGGAGGCCTGGATCAAGCAATGCCTGAAGCAGGACACCCCAAATTGTTCACTACTATGAAACAATAAACTCTCTTGCTTAAGTCAATTTGGGTTGAATTTTCCTAGCCTTGCCACTGAAAAATACAAGGTGGTGTGTAGAATCTTATAAAACCAAAGAACGGGAGTCCTGGTGGGGATCAGAAAAGACTCAGAAGCAGGAAATAGAAACCCATGCAGAGCCCCCAGCAGCTTTTTTTTCTTCTTTCCTCCCTGCTTCTGCCTGGGTGCCTTTTTATCTTTTTCTTACTTCAGACTGGTTTCTCCCTTCGATAGGTACCTTTTCAAGACTTGTCTGCAACAGCTTCCGAGCACATAGGTTTCGGCCTATCACTGGAAGTGATTAACTAGAGCCTCTCTAGATCCTGATTCTAAATCACCTGGAGAAAAGCCCTGAATGACTTGAATTGGGTTGGGTAGTTTTAGGAATAAATCTATTCCCTGAACTCTGTTAGCAGCTTTTGAGGCAAACGGTTCAGCTTCAAAACAGGATCATTACACGCAGTCTAATGCCACCCTTCATTTTTCAGAGATGTGGGAACAGGGGGCATGACGACCATGCTCCGCATTGACAGGTGGGTGTCATATCCACTGGTGAAATGTTTCTAACTCTGAGAAGATCCATCTGTGGTCAATCCTTTGCAGCCCTGTTCAGGAGAGATTTAGGACCAACTGTCTGTTTCCCTAGGACTCAGAGTCTTCCTGGAACAAGGGACTTTAGTGCTAAAAAGGACAGTCTTGGGCCAACCTGGGTGGTTGGCCACCCTAGGTTTGCTGGTGGCAGGCTACCTCTCTGTCCCTAGACTAGGACGGAGGGCTGGCCTCATGGTATTCTCACTAAAATTGTGGATTCAGGAGGCACATAGAGGCATCCAACCACCTACCTTTTCCTTGTTCATACTTCTGATCAGTGCCGTCCTTCATTCTGCATCATAAAATAGCAATCGTTTATTAGCATTTCTGTCTGACTAATGAGTACTGTGTTTGTAGCTTCAGGGACTGGTGGAAAAAAAACATTCTTCTGATTTTGACCAGGGATATGGGACTCAGTGGATAGGTGGTGGTTGCCCAGAGTGGAGTCAGAGTTAGCGTATCATGGTGTGACTTTTCCCTGGGCTCTTTGGTCCCCTACTGGGCACACAGCTGTCACTAGCATCCTGTGGAACTCTCGGGAGCTGCTGGAACAGAGAACAACTCTCAGGTCTGGTTCCATCTGTGCCCTTGAACAGTCAGACTGATATCACCATCATGGAAAATTTCAAACTCACAGTCTAGTGTTTAGATTTAGGGATGTGGCTTCGGCCTTGGCTGCATATTAGCATCACTTACAAAACTTACAAAAAAGTATTCCCATGATTCTTCCCTCCTCCCCTGATTGATTGGATCCAAATCTCTGGAATGGGAGTCCAGACTTTGATAGTTTAGAACTGTTCCCTAGATGATTCTGAGGGGCCAACAGGGTAAGAATCTGGTGTAAGAAACTGTATTCAAAGAATTGAATCTCTCCTGGTTGGTAAACCAAACTCATCAGCAAGGCTGCATCGGCATCTTGGGGTTAGATGAGAATGCAAAGCCAGTGCTGAGGTGTCCTGGGACCTCCGTTCAGCCTCCTGTCCTGGCATCTCTAAAAGCCTGTCTTGCTGAGCTGGCATTCGTACTGCACGTGTTATGTACACACAGCGCCTCGGCACCCATGTTAAACCTCTTTACCTTGTCCAAACAAGGCTGAGTAGGGCAAAAGGTTAGGGCTGTGATTCACTAAACACATTGCATTGCAGGGTGAGGGGTCAGCCTCCTGACAAGGAAGACTTTCCAACGGCCCAGCACGGCTGGGTGTGCCTGTGTTCTGGGCAGCCACGGCCAGAGAGGTGGGTGTTGTCTAGTGTGGACTTGGCTGCTGGAGTCCAGGCCTTACCCCGTGGGTTAGGGAACAGTGCCCAATCAAAGGAACCTTTGGGAGCTGCTTAAACATGCCAAAAGGTGTGAAATATAGTCACCCCCCCAACCCCCCCCAAAAGAAGTGCTATAGGTAGATAAAAGACACTTTAGTAGGATTCTATCTCCTGCATTTTTCACCTATCAAACCTAACAATCTCTCCAAACCCTTCTCCATCCACAGTTTGATGTTCTGTGTGAACAGAACAGTGCATTTGGGAGACGAAAGAGAGAAATGATAGAGAAATGTGACAAAAGAAGTGTGGGGAAGGGCTGTGTGTGCATTGAGGAAGCATTGGGATCAGCTTAGATATGAGATGTTTGAAGTCCAAGTTGCCAAAAGAACAGAGGGTGAGGAAAACCTATCTCCTTATCCCAACTAGTACCGTAAACTTCAGCAGCAGAAAACCCCAACGTTGTTTAAATAGCTGGAGTAAGGATTCGTAGAGTCCTCTGGATCTGTCTGGGTGCCCCTCCTAAGAGCAATTAAATCCCTAGCATCAGAGAGCCACCGGCCTGCAAAGGGTGTAGTGCTTGTTGACTCCCATCACTCACTGTCCTTACCAGTGGGAGAAAAGGGGGTTGCAACGCGTCTCAAAAGGTTCAGGGCAGGGCAAGGGCTAGGTGTGGAGTCTCCCGACTTCGGAGACAATGAATGTTCTACTTAGAACTGAAACTTACCAGCGAGAGCCCCAGGGAATTCTCACATGCTCACCTCTGCCAAGTGGACCCTGTGTCCCCTCTTGTAGGACGAAACATTTTCTTCCAAACTGCCCTCCCTAACTCCCCACAGGGCCAACTCTATGTAGGATTGCAAGGTAGTCACAAAACCTACAGAGGGATTTCATCTTTGAAGACAGCGTTGCAATCACCATGAAGTTGCACTGAAGACGTTCTCCAACTCTGCCCTTCTGCAAGATGGCTATTTATTATATCATCTTGTGGCATTCTGGCTTTTTAAAAATTTTTCTTTCAATCTTCCCCACCCTCCACCCACTTTTTGAAGCAGTGAGCCCTATCATTTCAGATTAGTGAGACATATGCACGTGAACTGGTGATTATGATAAATTTAACTATGTTTTCAAAGATAGATGTTTTCATTCTTTGAAAATATGCTCCATAAACCCAATTAGGAGACTAATTTCTAATGAGGCATTCTTAAGGTCTCTGCTTAAGAAACATTCTTTCAATAAATGTTTTTTGTTGTTGTTGTTTGTTTGTTTGTTTGTTTGTTGATGCCTGCTTATGTTGCTATGATTGTTGTTGGGATTACAAAGATGAAAACAGTTCATCTCTGTGCTTAAGACATAGTGGGGAGGGGGGAGGAGGGCAGTAATCAGTTTTTTAAAGTGATAGTCTTTTGCAGGATACCCGAGTCTCTAAAATGGTTGACAAAATGGATCTTTTTCATACAGCTTAGCAATCTTCCAATCTTCAGCCTCAGAATTTCCTTCATGCTCTTACCCCCAGTAAATACCTTGTCATGATAGAAAGTATAAAGAGGAAGATCAGCCGAGTGAGCTCCAGTCCAGGGACTACAGGTTCTGACTCAGTGGGACAAGACGTGATAAGGTGTTCCCTGCACACAGCAACCCCCTGCAGACCATGTGGGCTCTCTCCACCACAATAACAAACCCAGTGCATGTGTTCGCATCTCACTGTCCTAACCCCTGCCAAAGAGGCGAAGGTGTGTCTCCTTTTGCCCCATCTCTAAGTCACCCCTAGCCCTGACTTCCCAGTCTCTCCCCAGGCGGCAGAGAGCGGGGCTCCTGTTGTCTGGCGTTGCTGATATGCCAAGCTAATGGCATGAAGCTCTCTTGGCTGTCCAGAATGGAAGAAACAGAACACCAATTTAAATCATGAAAAAAAAGTCAGTGAATCTATCATCATTAATCTTGCTGTCAGTTTTAATTTTGGGGACATTACCTCACTCAACACCAGTTGAAAAGAGCTGCCAAACCCGATGATGTCATCATCACTAGCCACGTCTGACCCTGCCTGCTGATTCTCAGAGCTCGGAGCAAGTTAATAAATCCCCTGGCGCTTGGACACACAGTGGAGTTTTATTACAATGAAGGTATAACCCATGATGTTGTTTCAATTAAATGGCCTGAGAAAATACTTTCTTGTGTTTAGCAAAACTGTAAAACATAATTATTCTCATGCAGTAGGGCCTGTTCGTTGTGCTGACGTGATGATTATATATTCTTTTCCCTATTCTTCTCTCTCTCTCTCTCTCTCTCTCTCTCAGAGAGAAGTAGAAGAAATTCCAAACATGGCTCTAAAGACAGCTGAATATTGCACACAAGTATCTTTTCTAGGTCACTACCCAGAGGCCAGGCTGGTGGCTGCATAACTATACAACTACACTGAGGCATCCAGGGACCTTTTATGTGAAAAGCAATTGAGGAAAGTCAGGGACTTGACAAGTTGAAACTTCAGTCAGTGCAGAATGTTGACTCTTAAAATGGGGCTGAGACCCTGGGAACCACCTGCTGTGTCCTCAGAACACGGACCACGTTGCTCTTAAAGTATTTGTGAATAATTTCCTTCGACATGTGTGCTCACTGTTAAAGACATTAGTTTTTGCTGGGTCTTCCTCATGGCCCATCTGAAGTCTTCTGACCTGACCCTCCTCTGACGTCATCTTGCTGAACAGGTGCCATTGTGTCAAGGGCATTGCCATGGCGTCTGCACATAAACACAGACTTTGTGGGTCTCTGACATTTCAGCTGGAGGAGAGCTGGGCAGTGAGGTGAGAAGCGTCCTTCCTTCTGACCCACGTTTCCTTTAAGCAACATGGTACATTTAGAAGCCATCTCATATGTTAACATGACAGAGATGAACAATGGTGTCCAGCCCTCCCTGTGGTGGGTGATTAGCTCCTCTCTTAAGCACCATACATGTGATGTTAGGTGTGTGTGACTGTGTGAATGTGCTCATGGACACACATACACACTTTAGAGGTTTTAAGCACTATGAGGGTTAGTAAGCCTCAGAAACCTGGCTCAAGTCTCCCTAAGTCCTTTTCCTCTGAGTTATCCCATGTGACTCCTTCTAAACTCTTGTTTTCCCCCACCCAGCGATCTCCCCTAAATGACCCTCATCAATCATGCCAAATGGTACAGTTGGCTTTGCATAGAGCACAAACGAAGATGAGGGGAAGACCCCCTGAGCTCATTTTTCATGCCCACCTCAAACAGGAACTGATCCTAAGTCTCCAGGGGTGACTGAGCTGTGTACAAATTCACTGTCCCTTTTACCCTCCCAGATGGAGGCCCTTAGAGGTTCTTTATTATTTTTTTTAATAGTCTAATATAAAGTATATTTGTTCACAAGATACATTGCCTGATGTAAGAAACTATAATAGCATCCTGTGAACAATTCCTGCTGTTTATGGAATATTGTCTTGACATACTTGTTAAACCTCAATAAATACGTTTTTAATAACCATATGGTATTTAACATATAATGACTGTCTTATTAGGTCTAAATTAAATTCTTGTGCATGACACTTAATTTAAAGTATAGCCAGTCTTTTCCTGGCTAAGAAGGGATTGGAAATAACCATGATAAGAACACTTCTTTTGAAGAGGAGAGACTGCTTAAAAATCATGTGTTTTGATGATATGATTAAAGCAGAATTGCATTTAAAAAATTCACACATAGTGAATATAACCTATAGCGGAGTTGTAGCAAAGGAGAAAATTGAAGAGTTCAAGGGCCACATGCAGAATGCAGTTATTTCATGGATATTGCACAGAAGTCTCTAAGGTATGCTACGAGGCTGGGCTTAGCTCTCTCTGTGTTCATGTCCTTTTTCATTGCTCAGCATGAAGGTGGTAGACAATGCTGATTCCGGGCAAAATAGTGAAGAACAAAAATTAGGTCACAATACACTCACTTTCTTTATAGGTGCCCCTCTACCCTTTTCATTCTTGTTTTGTCACTTCACTCATTTGTCCTGTTTACTCCATTCCCCCTAGGTGTCTAGGAAGTCTACTATATTCTTTAATGCTCCAATACTTTCCTTGACACTCTGATAATCCCCAGTGTGGAAGGGGAACAGACAGAAAGAGACTTGCAGAGAACCTGCTCGGGGTGTGTGCCCTGGTTGTTTTGGATGACGGAATGTGGAGAATTAAGAGACAGGAGAGTGAATGGATGTCTTGGCCTTGGAAGCACCTGCTCCGTGGGGTTGGGTGAAATGAAAGAGAAAGTTCATGTGAGAGTAGAACAAGAGTGAAAGAGAGAGAGATTGAAGAGCCTGAGGTCAACCACTGGAGGAGTCAAAGAAGAGTAAGCTAAAGTCAGGAAAGGCTCCATATAGGGGCTGGCACTGGAGCCCAGCCTCTAAGCCTTGGGGTGGGTAACTGTGAGCTCTGGTGGAAGAGGGGGTCACTCCAATCTAGACAGTGGTCCTGTGGTCCTGTACCAGCAGCTTCCCCATCACGTAGAAACTTGTTAGAAATGCACGTTCTTGCCCTGCCTCCACCTCCTGCTGACCTATGGAACTAAAAATTCCGGGGGTGTGACTCAGCATTCTGTGTTTTATAAGCCCCCCAAGTGACCTAGGTGCATGACCAAAATCTCAGACCCGCTGATGTAGGGCAGGCTTTGTCAGCCTCAGCACTACTGACATTTGGGATAAGGTCATTTTTTGTAGGGCACTGTTCTAGGCATTGTTGGATGTGACCTCTATCATCTAGATGCCAAGAGCACTTTTACCCCTATACAGCTGTGACTACCCAAAATGTCTGCAGACATCACCAAGTATTCCCAGGGGGCAAAATTGCTCCCCTGGACTGAGAATCACTGCTCTGGAAGAAACAACAGCATAGAAAAAAGTATGGGGGTAGAAATCTCAAGGTATGCTTCAGAAGTAATGAGCATTCGAGGTACGAGTATAGGAATGTTGGAAAATAAGCTGCAAAGAAAGGCTAGAGCCTGAGTTTGGACACCATTCAATGATGGACAAATTTGTTTGGATTTATTCAGAGGGCATTACCGAGTCCCTGAAAGGTTCAAGTACAATGAGACATAACTATATGTCTGTTTTGAAATACATTAGATTGAAGCAGTGATTCAAAACTTTTGTGAGAAATATATTTACATAATGGTTCAGAGCATACCCATACACCTTTAATAAACTTTTACAATGTTTATGTTATTTGTAAGAGTAATGTTTTTTTTTCTATTTTATTCTGTTTTGTTTTGTCCTGTACCATTCTATTTTATTTCCAAAATGTGCATCATGCCCATCCAAATGATTTCATTACCCACTAAGTAATATAGCCCACTGCTTAAAAAACACTGGCTGACAAATGAAAGATACTGGAAATGGGGGAGCAGGGATATTAGCAGAGGATTATTCCAATTGGCCAGGCAAAAGACAGTGGACACTTAATACCAGGGTGGGGATGGGGCAGAACAAGGAGCTGGCAGGGACCTTTCAGATACAGAGACTGTCAGGAAGAAGGAGGAGTCAGAGAAAAAGTTTTGTGGCTTTTACCAATTTTCGTAATAATTATTATTTTTTTCAGTGCTACCAACATACATAGAGTTGGAGAAAGTTGTTTCTGTTTCTATTTCTTTACTAATTTTTGGCAGAGAGGAGATAACATTTCTGGCTGTCGGCCTAGCGAGTTTGAGCTGCTTAGCATGGTAGAAATGTCCAGTAAACCACAGGCAAGGTAGGCTATGGCACAGATGCTGGTCAGGGGTGGGGCTGTGGATTTATGAGTCATACGCATGCAAGGCCTGGTGGATGAGGTCACCAATGAGGGAGAATGTGGTTCCTGAGACTAATAGCCTCTCCCTGCATGTTGATATCTATCTGAGTAATAATATTCATTTCTGGTGTAATAAAGACCCACTCAGCAGATGGTATCACTTCATAAATAAGTCAAAGCACAGCCAAGACGTGATCCTTACCCTTTAAGAGGCTGTAATTTATTTAGGCCTCCTGGCTTGTGTTGAATGGCAGTTTTGTATTTACTGAGCACCATCTATCAGCCACATACTATTCTAAGTGCTGAGGATGAAGCAGGGAGCAAAACCAATACCCCTGCCAGCAGGGAGCTTCTTCTCTAGTCGAGGGACATGGAGCCTAACCCAATAAAACAAGCAAACACGTGAATAAAATATACGAGGGCTGACTGGAAAAATCCATCCAGAAATGCTTCTGCTTTTCATATTATGTGGTTGGATACTTTCCAGACAGCCCTTGTAGATTATGTCATGGTGATAAATGCTGTGGACAAAAATAAAACAGGGAAGGGCAGTGGGTGCCCGGTGAAGGGGTTGGAATCTTAAATCAGGGCAATCTTCTTGAAAAATGGGTCGTTGAGCCCCCTGAGCCCTCTCAGATGACTGACATGACTGGGGCTGAACACATAATGAGACTCATCCTGATGATCTTGAGGTAAAGCATGATGGAAGGGGTGAGAAGGGAGGGAGGGAGGGAGGCAAGGTGTGAGCATCTTACATGGAGTGCCCTTCTCCTCCACCTTGATTCCTGCCTCCTTCATCTTACTGCACTCCCATTTCCTAATTCCCCTTTTCTAGAGCTCTTTCCCATCTTACTTTTCATTTAAATATATATTTTTTTATTTTTTTATTTTTGACGAGAGAGGGAGAGAGAGAGAGAGAGAGAGAGAGAGAGAGAGAGAGAGAGAGATACAGAGACAGAGAGAGAACTGAACTGGGGGAACTCCCCAGTTCAGCACATGAGTCTTCACGGGCCAGGGCCGGGATTCGATCCTTGGTCCCTGGTGCTGCAAAGTGAGTGCTCAACCCACTGAGCCATCCCAGCTTCCCCTTACTTTTCATTTAGAAGTCACAAAACTCTGAATGAGGAGATCACAGAACTTATTCTCATGACAGGGGAGAAGCACTGGTCTTGTGTTCTAGATATATCTGTTTGTCACTGATTATGGGATACTGTTTCTATGGGATGTAAAGAGTTATTACATGAAAATGGGATTTTGTGGTCAACTATACTATATTTGAGAAATTTGTCCTAAACAAATGTAATAGGATTCTTGACTGTAAGACTTTACAAAATCGATAGTGTGCTGTTGGGAATTCCAAATTTCCAAGAAGCAAACAGAATATGCATGGCTTTCCAACCTTTTATGGCCATGAAAACTGTCTGTTATGAAAAATCTCTCAGGGGACCGTTGTTAAAAGGTACACAATTTTGGAAACAGTCAACTGCTATATTGTACGATGATAGGCAAATCATTTCTTACTCTTCTCATCCATAAAATGCGAATGTTGGCCCACTGCCTAAAGAATGTCAACAGTACCACATAGCTCTGTCCTTGATCTCAGAGTTATTCATGATTTTATCAGGGACCTTGGTGAAGAGCAAAGAGGTCATTATCACATCTGAAGATGACACAGGTTTGGGAAGGGTGACTAGTATAGGTCAGGTGACAAAATGAAGACTTAAACTTCTCTTGATATGTTAGAATGACAGGCCAAACTAGTCTGCAGTAAACATAATGAGGATGACTATAGAGTCCTGCTTTTAGTTTCAGAAAATTGATTTTTGAAGCAGAAGATGTGGAGAGCAGGTTTGACAGAAGTTTATACAGGAAAAAGGAGACCTGAAGATTTTGATTGACTACAAGCCCAAGATGAGCCATCGGGGAATGTGGCTGCTCTAAAGCTGAACCCAGCCAGACTTTATTCACAGAAATGACTCTATTCTGTGGGGGCTGTGGGCTCCCCTAGAGCTGGATTTTCTGATCAGTTGCTACCTGGAGTATTATTATCTCACACTTTTGAGTGCTTATTAAAAGCTTGTTGCTATATTATACATATTGTGTGTGTCATCTGATACAGTCCCACAATAGATAAGTGAGGTGCTATTTATATTATAATCATTTCCACTCTACAGATGAGGACACTGAGGCTCAGAGGTCATACCAAGAATAAACTGTAGAGCCAAGATTTGAAAGCAGGTGGGCTATGTCAAACCAGGGTCATTCTGACTTATGCCAGGATGACAAGATAGATGGGAATCATAGGATTTGAAGATTTGAGGGAGTGGGTGACCATGGGCAAAAGATGAGCATAACCTTCTAACACACAAACAAAAATCTCTTCTGTTGAAGAGGTATTGATTCTTTCTTTGCTACTTTATTGGGAGGAACTAGAAATGGCTAGTGGAAGTCATGGGGAGAACAATTTAATATAAGAAAAAGACTTTCTAAGAGATCAACTAATCCAAAATGAGTTAGAAAACCTCATTAAATAGCATTCATACTCTCTACTCGATCTTTATCTCTATGTCTCTTTGTTTCCTCTCTCTCCATTTCTTAGAGTATTCAAGCACAGGCTAAATGATCATGAGCTCTAGTTCTTGGAAAAATGTTGAAATGCATTAATTGAGCCTGTAATGCCATAATAACTTAATCAATCTGTTCAGTCATAATGCTTGAAAAACCCACATTAATGTGACATGGTCCCTGCTTTCAAAAACTTCTATTGAGTCAGGGAGACAGGCATGTAAACAGGTGATCCTGGACCTACAGTGGCTTATCTTGTGAGCTCTATTTTCATGACCCTTTTTAGCCTAAATATCACTCCCTCAGAAACAACTGAATCTTGTGTTTCGGGTTCTCCAGTGGCTGCCAAAGACACAGTCCTTTGATGGTGAATGGTAGTCAGGGTCTAAGGCAATTCAGGGCACTCTGGTTGAAATGGGAGGACACAGGATCACTGAGGAGGAGGGGGCAGAGGAGGAGATGGGCACAGAAACATCAGCCAAGGAAGACTAAGGGTAAGGCTGTGCCACCAAGAAACTACTTGTCCCCAATGCCTTCAAGTGCTTTCGCAGGCATTAGTGCCTATTGAAACATAATGTTTTCAATACCGGTGACCCAGTTACGAATACCATGCAGATCATGGCAGCAAAAAAGAGCATCTATGCCGACTCCAAGGACAGTAACTAGGAAAAGACAGCATGCTCAAGCCAAGCTCATGGGATTCTTGTTTTAAGATGCTTCATCCAGTCTAGCCCATGTTGAAACAGTTCCACCAAAAAACTTCTAGAATGTAGCAATTGTGTTCCGTATTTTATTTTTATGTAATAAATGCTTTGCAAAATCATTTTTTTTCAACACATTTATTTCCTATTAGGCTTGAAATACTTACAGATTTATGGACTTAGAACAAGCTTTACTCTCTATATGGCAATGAACCAGTTGGGTCAAAAGGTAGAGGTCATCCTCCAGTGTAAGGCAGCTCCTGTCATGGAAAAGTGAGTCGGGTACAATGAGGGCACCGAGGAGTGGGTAAACTCCTGCCTCCAAGAGGCTTGGGAGAAGCAGATGGAAGCTTCATGGTGAGGTGCTGCTTGAAGTACCAACACGAATCATTCAGGCAGACAACAGAAAGGACAGTGCTAGCTAAAAAAAGTGAGGGATCAACTTCCCAAAGGCCCACGGTAGTGTGGCTATGAGAAAACCTTCCAATTCTCACACTGTTCTTTGACTAGATCATTCTCTATGAGAACAATTGACTACCTGTTACATAGGTGATACATAAGTGATTAGGCATACATAGTGATTTCAGATGGGTAGCATGAATTCATGGCATCAGATAAGACTGAATCCATAATAAAAAAGTTTTTCCTTTTAAAATTCTCTTGTAATCCTGATTACGTCAAGGAGAAAGTGTTAGATTCATGCCGATAAGCAGACTAATAGCCTTTTCATAAAGAGAGAGCATACCTTAAATTTATCTCTCTCTGCCTCAGTTGTCTAATCTGCAAAATGAGGAGTGACTGGGTGACAATAGGCACTAATTCGGAGAGTTGTGACAATTAATTGAAATATTGTATATGAAGCATTTAGAATCAGGTCTGGCACATACTAAGAGCTCAATAATTATTGCTTATTGTTATTTTCATTCTTGTTGTTATTGTCTCCCTAGTCAGGCAACAGTTAATTAGGCTAGCATATAATAATATGAGTTTGTTTTTATTAAATTCATTTTTACAGCTAATGGTTACCTTCTGCATGTGGTGATGGATACGGTTTCTTTTAAAATTAGGTTTATGAAAGTAAAGAATAATAAAAATGCTATATGGAAAAAGCACCCATCAAGCAGGCAGAATATACATGAACACAGTTTGGAAAAGATAGACCTGGATCACCTCTAAAGGTCTTTGCAGTTCTCAAAGTCACATTGTACTGATGAAGAAGGAAGACCCAGAGAGGATAAAAGCTTCACCCAAGGTCACTGGGTTCATTAGTGGCAGAGCCAGGAGCAGATCCAAGAACTCCAGATGCTGAACCTCATGTTCTTTCCTCTGGGTTTTGCTTGTGGTCCAAAGCCCTAAGACTTCTCAGCTGAAAGAGCCCTGTCTTGGCTTTGCCCTGGCTAAAGGGGGCACCCACCAGAGTGCACCCCTAAAGGAAGCTCTGCTCGCTCCTTCTGACTGCAGCAAACCCTGAATGTTGTCTTAAGTAAGGCAGGGGTGTCTAACCTTTTGGCTTCCCTGGGCCACATTGGAAGAATTGTCTTGGGCCACATGTAAAATATACTAACACTAATGATAGTTGATCAGCTAAATAAATAAATAAATAAATAAATAATCTCATAATGTTTTAAGAAAGTTCACAAATTGTGTCAGGCTGCATTCAAAGCTGTCCTGGGCTGGATGTGGCCCGCGGGCCACGCGTTCGTTGAGCTGGTCCTAAAGCCAGCAGTTGCGTGCCGTAAGCTTATTGTGTTCTCACTGAGTCCCAACACCATGTTCAACACTGGGAATTTGGGTGGGCCAAGAGTGAGTGCCTTCATTGTTACTGCTATAATTCAAAACATCCAAATTATTATTTTCTCCGCAAAAGGCAGCCAAGAGAGTGCTGTTAAGTGGAAGGAAAAGTGTTTGTTACACTGGGCGTTCCAACAAAATGTCCTCCTTGGCCATTAAATCATAGCATTTCTAAATGAAATGATATTTTGCAAACTTTGGCAATGCCTGAAATTTGGACATTGTGCAGATTTTCTTCCCCCCTCTTTCCCATTTTGTGCCTTTTCTTCATGTGATCCAGGGAACTACATTTGCTGGCTCTACTTTTCTTGTTTGTCTTTCGTTATGACCCAAGTTGTCCACTTTCCCCAAAGACCTCAGATAACTTGATTTTCTGCCCATAACTTACCATTTCAACAAATAGTGAGGGTGATAAATAGAGATTCAAGAGTCCTCATTGTCCAAATAGGTTATTTCTCAGTATCTCCCTTTCTCTAGAATTAATCATGAAGGGCTCCTTGATATCCACAAACAGAAAATTAATGAGACTGTATCTTTATGGCAGCTACATCTACATCTACAAAGACTGAAGGTGATCAATAAAATCTATGGAAAATGGCTTCCCCACTATTAACCTCTCTGCTGGACCAGTCTTGTGCTCTCTGTGTGAACAGTGCTAACATCTACCCACCCATTCTCTGATTACTGTCACTTCCATTTGGCAGCTCTGGGTGGAGCTTACTTGCTGAAACTCCAGATTTACCCTTTTCTGGGTCTTCCCTGACAAAGCCTACACCATTCAGCAGGGTGTCTTTCCAAAGCCCCACGTTTTGAGCTCAAAGAGTAGAATTAACAGCTAAGGAGAGCCATTGACAGGCCTGGGTTGTGTCTGAGCCTACATCTGGGCTGCTGTCCTCCTACACAACCCAGGGGACATGGAGTGGGACTGAAGTGACACGTTGGAAAACTCGCCCTGCCTTGTGGCTCGCAGTAAGGACACTCCCGTGGGAAGTAGGAGGCCGGTTGACTGCGGCTCTCTGTCTCTGGCCCAGGGCACACTGGGCCACTTCTCTCGAGCACCTTCAGACAGTCTTTCAGGAGGCTTGGCTCATCTGTCTTTGGGCCTCCTCTTTTTCCCTTTCTTGCCAGCTCGCCTTCCTTAAACAATCGTTTGGGTCTATAACCTAACTTTGAAATGTTTGGGCTCAGCAAGCAGGACACAGAAATGACAAATATTAATAACAACTCTGTTCCCTGGCCTGGCCTGGGGATGGAAAATTCTCATTAATCGAGTATCTTGGTACCCATTCATCCACTTATTCATTCATTTAACAAATATTATTTAAGAATAGTGTCGGTTACCACTCTGGAAACTCTGAATGAAACAGACAAGAATCTCCCCTTCCATTGGAGCTTACATTCTTGGGATATAAGCTTCATAATTTGCAGTCCCCAGTGCAAAGCTATTTAGTCAAAAATTGTTAAGGATTTCAAGATGGCAAGCAACAACACGGTATTAAGCAAAACACAGGCCTTCTAAGTGTGGGATCACTGTGACTTGCACAGGTTGCACACCCATGAAACTAGTCCTGGTTGGGCTAAGTGGATACTTACCATGCTCCCCACACTTGGGTGGACAATGTTAAGGACAGGACACACTAAATTTACTTCCCACAGGAGGCACGCTGGTCAGATATTTCTTTGGAGATTCAGGCCAGGACAATTGTTCTGGGTCTCAGGCCATCAATATACCGTATTTTCCGGCGTATAAGATGACCAGGCGTATAAGACGACCCCTTAATTTTACAGTTAAAACATAGGTTTAGGCCTACATTAGCTGTATAAGACTACCCCCCACTTCCGAGGCTGTAGTCTTATACAGCGAATATAGGCCTAAACCTATGTTTTAACTGTAAAATTAGGGGGTCATCTTATATGCCCAGTCATCTTATACGCCGGAAAATACAGGAGATGATCATTTGTCATCATGCTGTTAAAGTATTGGCTTTGTGAGCTCTGAGCAGCAAGATAGTGGCTTATGGAGAGTCCATATGCTTGGGGAGTCTAAAAGGAAATAAATGCACAGAAATGATACTTTTTAATGAGTTACTTCTCATGATTGCATCCCCCAACCTCCTCAAAATTCTCTCAATATCCAAACAAAAGTAAGCATGTGATGTGGATAGCAAACTGTAACAGCTGCAGGTATTCTGGTGATATAGGACAAGCTGTTTAAAAGGGACCCCAATGCAGCGCCAGTGCAGTAAATGAATTCAGGAGTTAATGTCTCAGATGATCCTCAATGTGATTTTCAATGCTTTGACTACAGACATCCGTGCATGGTTATTCCATCATTTCCTGAATGTCAGGCGCCACGCTTGTGCCAGCCCCTTCCTGTACCCTGTTCAAATGTTTCTCCTCCATCCAAAAGGAATGAAAAGAGAGCCAAGGCTCTAACAGCCAGATTTTGTTAACTCCACTTTTGGATTAAAAATACCAAGTAGATACTTGGATACAAAATACCAAGAACATGAATCCCAATTCCAAGCCCAACTGACCAAGAGAGAAACTTGAGGGAAGGTGCTGGCATACAGAGTCATAGAGTTTTACGAAAATTAAAGAAGTCATTTAGTCGTTGGAAACAAAGACCGATTGAATAATACCACTGTGTAGGACAGGTTTTGTTCTCAGGGTGACACTTTCACAGCTGAGACTATTTGGGGACTGATATGTCTGACAAGTGATGTGACTTGTCATTGTTGACTAGTCCAGTGTGTAGAAAGACCCCCGAATGAGGTGTCAGAATAACTGGTTTTGAGTCTTATCTCTGCCCTTACGCCAACTTTCTTGTTCTCTGAGCCTCAGTTTCTCATCTGTAAAATGGGGGGTGGGGTGGTAATGACCTATTGCTGAGTGCTATGGTGAGGTTCAAATTAGCAATCTATAATACCTACATGAAAGTACGTGTAACCTGAAGAGTACTTTACAGATGTAGGGATTATGATGAGGATGATTGCTATTATTATTAGTTTCTGTTTTCCGGGGTGAGCTCTGGAGAGGCCCCATGCAAAGATGGGATGAAACTGACATTGCAGGTGGTGGCCTGTGATCATTCACTTTTGGGAGAAGTGGATGAAGTACAAGATCTTGCCTGGCAGTGATGGCTAAGGACTGCCGCGTCCTGTCCCAGGAAATGTCAAGGCCCTCCCCTTTTTCATTTTCCTCCATGAACTTGTGCCTGTAGTAATAAAAAATCCTGTGTTCGTGCCTGTGTCGCTTCATTTTAGGAGCCTGGCTTTTATATGAATCTTCGTTCCTGTGTGGGAGTATTACTTCTGCCTCATTTTACCAATGAAGGAAGGGAGGTGTGTGACATTAAATGATTTGCCCAGGTCACCCAGAAAGTCAGTGATGGAGTGTATGAAAGAGTCAGTTGCTATTCCTCATTCTCCACCGCAGCCACCAGCGAAAACTTCTGCGTTGTTCAGAATAGTCCCTGACAGGCCCAGGAGCCAGGGCTATCCCCAAATGAACATGCACTTGACCGCCTCCCTACTCCATCTGACTGCTAGAGATTGTTTGCCTGAAAGACCAATAGCATTATCAGAACATAGGGATTATGAGCAATATTTACTGTGTGCAGAACCCTTGAGGCTACGTACTGGCAGCCACTATGAGCGGAACGGAAATACTGACGGCATAGGCACAAGCTTGGGGAATGGAATTGGAGGACTCTAGATCATCCTGCTCTGGAGGGGCATTTACACCTGGTTCTGAATCTCAGTGTAGCCACTTCCCAGCTGTGTAACTTTGAATAGGTACACACCCTCCCTGCGCTTGAATCCATTCACTTTTAAAATGGGGCATTTAGCTTCTACCTCAGGAAGGTTATTGAGAGACCCCCCCTTGAGCCTGGACTTGTATGTAGAAGTGTGGGTTTACATGGGGAATGAGAGTGAGGGAAAGAAGGGGTGGGGGAAACGGAGACTAGCATATGCTTAGCCCTTGTTAGTAGTGCAAGAAACCTCATTTCCATCTTTCTTTCCTCAAAGAGGCCTGCTACAAATACTAACATTCCTGACTACAAAGATGCATCTTAATTGCTATTGTCTTAATTGCTATAGTAAATCATTAGGCTTTTATTTAAGTTAAGCACTACATTGTATTCACAGAGAAGCCTTCAGTTGCTTTTTAGTTCTTAGAAAGGACAGTTATTTTAGGACTTCTTACAAAAGGATAGGCCCCAGAGCAGGTCAGGCCTCAAGCACTGTGTTCCCATGTGATCCCTGTATCCCTCAGTTGTAACCCTCAAGCTGCTGTTACTTGTTTCAATTTCTGTCTTTCCTGCCAGGCTTTCAGCACCCACCCCCCACCCCCCACCCCCGGAAAAGGACAAAGTCTGTCCTGTTCCATTGTTCTCACCCACTCTGAGTCTACTTACTGCCTGCACAACCTACTGATGAACGAGTACATGACAGGGTCCCAAGCGTTAAGCCCATGGGTGCTGGGTCTAGAATAGGCGATGACGAAGCTAAGTACATTCTGGGTCCATTTTCATCTTTTTGATATTGGTATGCAAAGAACAAGCAGACTCTCCACATACATTCCTCGTGAAAGCAAGAACCTTGGTTCCGGCACAACCCTGTGTTTACTCACTCCTTCAACAAAATACATTTCACATCAACTGCACGCCAAGGACTGTCCTAGGTGCTGAGATGCATGTAGAAGTGGCCTGAAGAACCCTAAGTCCCTTCATCCTAGAAGACTAGAGAGAGAACAGACCACAGACAAATAAATACTCAACGTGGCAGGTGGTGCTAAGTGCTGGGAAGGACCATGAAGCTGGATACGAGATCCAGAAAGTGAGAAAGGAGTTGCTCCAGGGAGGGGCGAAAATATGATAAAGGGGAAGGTGAGCAGAGACCCGCAGCTGGGAGGGCCTGAGCCTGCAGTCTCACAGGAAGCAGGTTGGAAGCACATCAACCAAGGTTTGTCATGACCAGCTTCTCCTCTGGTGCAGATTGAAAGCCATAGGGGCGAGGGGAGCCTTTGGAGCTGTGTGGCACTTGTAGAGAAAATGTTGCACTTGTCAGCGCTGGCTCAGGGCCATCCTGGCTCTTATTCCAGGCAAGTGCAGGTGGCCACTCTAGTCCAGGCTAGAAAAACAGCCATGGCTTTGTTTTATATCTTGGCTGATCTTCTCATGTCGTTTTTAACGATGGAAAATGCAAACTTGCAGGAGTGGTTCTCACACTACCTGACAGCCAAATACCTCTTTATGTTCCCTGGGTTGCTCGAGGGCCTGGTCATGACTCTTTGGTTCTGGAAGGGTACTGGCCAGGAAAATAGCTCTTGGGAACCAACTGAGGCAGAAGCCAGCTCCCCACACCCCCCAAATCTTTCTGTGATGAATAACAGAACAGCGAGGGCAAGAAAGAGGGGAGGACATGGAATGCCCACTGCAGCAGTGAGACAGTTAATCTTCCATCTAAAGCTGTGTTCAGGCAGCTTAGAGAGAGAGAAAAATTTCCAATTTCTCCTGAGAGGAGAAACTGATGGGAAAGTCTCACCTCCCAGTCAGTTCCCAGTTCCCAGCGAAGAGCCTGAAAAATCACACTCAAGGAAAATGTGAATCAGATAAGCAAAGCCGAGGTCCTCTGAGAAACTCAGGAGCACAGTGGCAGCTGGAAAACCTTGTTTTCCTCAGGTTTCCACCCTTCCCTCAACCAACTTCACTGTGGGTCTCCGTCTGGCATGAATTGATTAACTCTTTTAAATGATGCAGGGAGTCGTAGAGATTCAGGGCTGCTTTCCTCATTCTGAAACTAGCAAGAAACAGATTTTGTCACTACCTTCTGCTTGTTTTTATTTTATTTTTATCTTATCCTCTCCCCCATAAATATTTATGCTGGCTATTTAAAATGGCCAGGGAATGCTGTATTTACCTGGGGTGGATTTACCCTGATTCCTTGTTTTCCTTTCATACCCTGCCTGCTCTGGCCACAGGATACATTCATTGTCTGCTGATCTAAAGAGCTAATATTCACTTATTTCCCATCCCAGGGTTGATACCTGGCTTGATAAAAGTTGGGGGTAGGGGGGTTGACCTGGATCATGGAATCTATGAGAAGATCCAGTAGGTTGAGTGGCTGCTCAGTTTTGAAATTATCGCACTGTGTCTGGTGAATTATTTATTGATCCAAACTTATTTTTATTAAGTGTTAATATGTGCTGGGTGTCAAGATTATGGAAATGAATAAAATGTGACCCTCAGTCTTCAGAAGGTCACAAATTGGAAGAATAGTTTGAAAATAGAAGATCCATAGGAATGGAGGTGGTCTACACAGAAATTTGTTCCTTCCTTCCTTCCTTCCTTCCTTCCTTCCTTCCTTCCTTCCTTCCTTCCTTCCTTCCCACCTCTTTCTTTATTACATAGTATTGAGCACTTAACCTGCAGCAATTACCAGTTAACGAATAGTATATAAGACCAGTTGTTACCCTTATCACACTGCATTTTTAGTATCTGTTATCTAATGTTTGGGTGACAAATGGTCTACTTTAGAGAAACAGTGTCTCCCATATAGCTGGTCCTTCATTTTTACCCGGTTAGCCACAACTTCTAGAGATACCTTAGCCCACTGTAAGTAGTTTCTGAGGGCAGGAATTCAGTTTTTCCAACTCTCTTCTACTTCCTGATTACGTGGCACAGAGTAGCAGCTCCCTATGTATTGAATGAGTGAGTAAATGAATGAATAAAATATTCAAATTAACACAGCGTGGCTGGGAGACTTGACAATCCACTGGAAAATTGAATCTTCATAGGTGGCCAAACCAGATAACTCAAGCCACAGTGGGAAAATTTACTTTGGGGTTTTAGTCGTATGCCATAGACATAACTCACTGCAAACATGTGGCTTTCCTGCCCAGGAAATTTCTAGACCCATCTAGGAATGACACTCGTTTAAAGTATTCTGGCAGCCCTATCGGCAACTCCTTTTCCTGCTTAAAAGCCGGGTCTTAGTAGCAAGAATGTTTTACCGGCTCTTACCTAGAAGGTTCTGGTTATGCCCAGAGGGAGCCCAAAGATGTTTGCTCATGTTGCCTTCTGGCCTTGTTGCTACAACTTGAGGCTTTTGGATTCTGGCTTGTTCTGTGTCATGGGCCTGGTGTGGTGGAAATGGGGGAGAAGTTTGAAGTTCAGGGATTGAAGGGAGAATCAAGATACAAGCAGTGTGATCTTGACCCCTGTATTAGTTTCCTATTACCACAAACTTAGTGGCTTAAAACATTACAAATTTATTCTCTTGCAATTCTAAAGGAAAGAAATGCAAAATGAGTTTTCTAAGGGTAAAAGCAAAGGGTCAGTGGAGTGAGTTCTTTCTGGAAGCGTCAAGGTGAGTCCATTCCTTGCCTCTTCCACTTCTAGAGGTGCAGGCACTTCTTGGCTCCTGGCTACATCCTCTCATTGTTTCTGTGCTCATGTTGCTTTCTCTTCTACTGTAGTCAAATCTCCCCCTGCTTCCCCACCATTAAGACCTTTGAGATTACACTGGACCCACCCAGATAAACCAGGATGATCTCTTTATCTAAAAATCCTTAATTTACCCATAAATGAAATGTCCTTTTAGTATATAAAGTAACGTTTACGGGTTCCAGGGGATAAAATATGGATATCTTTGGGGACTCATTATTCAGCCTTCCACAAACCCTTTAGTCCTTCTGAAACTATATCTATATACAAATGAATAAATATTTCCACAGTGTTCTACATCACCCTTGTACTGAAAAGACTATTAAAACACAAGCTTATTGTTGTTGCTGTTTTCATAGCTAAGACGACATAAGGTAGTTGGTAAAAGCAGATTTACGGGCCTCAAACAGGACTGTGGAGTTTGGTAAATTTGCTTACCCCCACCCAGGACCCAAAAGCTGTGAAAGAACAACATTTGTTTGATTGTTACTTTTCTTAGGGCACAGTTTACATTCAGTAAAGTGCACAAATCTTAGCTAAAGCTTAACGAGTTTTTAAATATGTTTGACCTCAAGTAAGCAGATGCAGGTCTAGTAGGTTCCCAGCACCATTATAAGGTTTCCTCACGCCTCTTCCCAGTCAGTTCCCCCAGGAAATGACTCCCTTGTCTGGATGCTTCATTCAACATTATGTCCTTGAGGTACCTCTATGTATGTGCAAGAACCAGAAGTTCGGGGAAGCCGGGATGGCTCAGTGGGTTAAGTGCTCACTTTGCAGCCCTGGGGACTGAGGATCGAATCCCGGCCCTGGCCCGTGCGGAACCATATGCTGAACTGGGAGCTCCCCCAGTTCAGTTCTCTCTCTACCTCTGTATCTCTCTCTCTCTCTGTCAAAAATAAATAAAAAAAAAAAATGTATATATATATATAAGAACCAGAAGTTCATTATTTTATTTATTATTGCTCTACAGTATTTTGTGGTGTGACTATACCACAGTTTATTTACTGATTCTTTTTTTTTTTTTAAGATTTATTTTATTGATTTTTGACAGAGAGACAGAGAGAAGGGGGAGGGCCCAGAGCAGTCTCCATAGTTGACATTAGTTTTCCATATAGTTTCACTCTACAGGCGGGCACAGGGCTGCGCAGGGCAGGAACTGGGATGGGAGCCTCCCACATAGGTCCCAGCAAGAACTGAACTGGGGGCACACCCCAGTTCGGCATGTGGGTCCACATGGGCCGGGCCAGGATTCGATCCTTGGTCCTCAAGGCTTCAAAGCGAGCGCTTTACCCGCTGAGCCATCCCAGCTTTCCCTATGTACTGATTCTTTTGTTGGTAGATATTTGTGCTGTTTAACCTGGGACTATCACAAATGAAGCTGTCATAAATGTTCTTGTATGAGTCTTTTGGTGGACATAAGCAGTCGTTTTCAACAATCAAGAAAGTCCATCCTGAAGGGAAAAAAAAAAAAAAATACAGGAATGCAAAGCTTATTTCCACTTTTAAATAAAATGTAAAGAAAGTTTAAAATTTCATCCGATGTGGAGTTTTAGAAACACAAAACAAGAGAAAATGTTCTTATCTAAGTTCAGGAGGTCAACGCCAGTGCAATAGAAGGCCTGAGAGATTTGGTCACCTTCATGGCTATAATGTTATGTCAGAACTGCAAGCACCAATCAAGTGCCCAGCTGACCCACATCAGTTAGGACATAATGCTCTGGTAGGAATGGAACCAAAAAGGTGGGTGAGTAGGTGACAGAGGGCACAGTTCAAAGACAACTAGGGAGAGCCGTGGTTGATAAGAAGGGAGGTGTCATTGGCAGTGGAAGGCTATAGAAATGTTGAAACAATCCATGTCAGTTTACTTCATGATCATTCCTCAGAGTTCCCATCTCACATTGGCTTTTTCAGGGGCAGATGAAGAAGGGGAATCAATTCATGTGAATCTCATGTTACTGCAAACAGTAAGAGGTCTTAATTGGGCCAGAGTGAGCAGGTGGTCTTTCCCCAATCAGCTATCCTTTCTCCTGTCAGTCAAATGAGGAGAGGGCCTCCATCCCTCATTAGCAACCATTTGTCACGTCGGACAGAGCTTTGAAAGGATTTCTTTGAACTTTGTTTGGGATTGATTTTCTGCATATGCTGAGCTGTTACTGACAAACTGTGGGCAACTGCTTCTCTGTAACAAATGCATTAAAAGAAAGGGTGAAAGGATTTTAATAGCCTCCCAAATATATAGCCAGAAAGGGTGGGATCCTTTTTTCACCCCCCAATTCACCTCACCAACCCTTCACTTTCTGGCATTACATTGTAATGAATAACAAGAACTTTATCCTTCTTAAGAGAACTGTCTTGACCTTTGGTCTGGACCACTGGCTCCAGACGAAAATTGATTCATAACTGTGCCTCATAGTGGACTTTGCACGTTAGCTGTGGTTTCTTATGTTTCTAGGAACATTCATGGGATGGACAGGCCTTTCCATTGTCAAAGGTAGGTTTGGTCCACTGCCCAGGTGATCCTAGAGACGCTCTTTTAGCCTCTTTCTTTCTAATCCCACTTAAGGTTAGGGGCCATGACTAGTTTGCTCAATACTATATCTCAAGCATGCCTCAATGTGCTTAGCACCAAGGTGATGTTCCATCAATATTAAATATTATTAATTGATTCAAAACATAACTAATTATCACTTTTGCACTGTGGTAACTCATCATAACCGTGGAGAGTAGCCACAGTTCGTTAGCTAAATGAATTGTTGGAAGGAGCCCATTTTTATTGATTAATTTGCTTGTTTTACTGAGTATAAGAGTAACATTTATGCATTGTAGAAATTTTAGAAAATATTTGCAATTCTTAGAAAGATGTGATATTCTCCTCCCACAGAACAGGGTCACAGAAGTATGGGTAATGCAGCCCGAAGTCACATCTTCACCCACATGTCAGTCAAATACAGAAAGACGTCGAAGAATTCACAAGCGAGCTCTTATTTAAATCTTTCGTTCTCATACCTTCTCCAGTACCAGAAAACATTCAGGAACTCTTTCTCTCTCTCTCTTCCTTTTTACTCTTTTCTCTTTTTTTATTCTCTCTCTCTCTCTCTTCCTCCTCTCTCTTTCTTCATTCTTCTCTCTCAGTCTCTCTATGTTGCTCCCACAAAATATTATCATTCCACTGCTCCGCTCCATCCGTCAGCTTCCCAATCCCTCTGTGTCTGTGGCTCTGACTACATTTTAGAGACAAAATCTGCCAACCCAGCTTCAGTTCTTTCTCAGCGAGCTAGGGAGGATGAAGATGAAGGGCCTCTGCCACACATACACTAACAATTATCATCCCATCTCATCAAAAGTATCAGAAAATGAAATTTAAGGTTAAACTTCAGCATACACTCATAACCATTTTACAAGTTTTTTTGTAACTGTGCTATAAATGACAGTATTGCATTCCACTTTTTTGCTTAGCATTTTGAGCATTTTCCCACATAATATTTAAATAAGATCCAAAAAATATGGTTTATAGAACGTGCCAATATTCAGTCTTCGGGAGGCCACATTGTTTTAGATAGTCCTCCTATTGTTGGGCATTTGGCGTGATGTGGGTTTTGATGTTTCTCTTCGGTTCCATGCTACAGGGAAGACATCGGTGCTAAAAAGTGAACTTTGCCAGAAGACAGGAATCAGCATAATGAAGGGGGGCTATGCTCATCATGGACCTAGGTTTCCCCATTTACTGTACTTATTTTCCTCTTGCTGTTTAGGCCTCCTGGGGGTCAAAACTGAAGCTGTAATCAGTGGAAACCAAGTGCGCGTGCTGCCAACTTGACTCACGTTAGGAAGCTCCCAAATCTCCTGGGCTGAATCTTTCTTTAGAACCTGACAGATCCAGGCGGAGTGCAAATTAAATAGGATGAGCTGAGCCAAATCTCCCCATCTTTCAAATTTCTGAGCATACGCCCGGTGCAGCAAGGGGACTTTTAACACTGACCTCTGGTAAAAAAAAAAAAAATGATAACACGCTTGTGTTAATGCGCCTGGAAAACCCCCAATTGCTAGAATCAGTGTAACAGGGGTGGTATTTTGCGTTCTCAGTTTTATTAGTTTGATTCATTCTACCAGACTTTTATACTCTGTTCCTTAGAAACTATGGAATGCCTATAAACTCTGAAAATTGTGCTGAACTTTGGGAATTGATCCAGCCTCTGGTTGCTAAAAGAGATAAAGAGTAGAAAAAAAAAAAGAAGAGCTTGTCAGAAGTCAGATTTTATTTTATTGCTTGCTGTTCTTCATATGCACAGCCCCGGAGACCATTCCTGCCTTCGCTTATTTGTAGGGAGATAAACAAACATTTGCCCTGGGGGGAATCTGCCATGTACTATGCATAACCCACTGCTGAGTAATCATTTGCTGGCTGACCTGAGCTTTCAGTGGGCACAGTTCTCTGGGAGTCAGTGCACATCCACATGGAAAACCAAAGTTGTCCACGAGAGGCCTTCAGTGTTGGTTCTTGGTCAGGGTCACCTTTTTAGAACATCAGAGGACACACCACTTTTGGGGGGGTATGTGTTCTTTTTATACTCTGGCATACATTCATGCTATTGGTTAGGGAAAGAGGGTAGTGACTCATCTCCCTGGTTTGTATACTAAGATGGCCATTCTGGCATTATATCAAAATAAGAAATGAACATGAAAAATATGACCAAAACTGAGATGGTGACATTACTAAGTGACTGGGTTGGGTTGTAGGCAAGACAGGTGTGAGTGGGACACTGGTGTCTAATGGATGTCCCTTCGCAGATGTGTCATACTTTCTTGACACTGAACACAACAAACCAGAGGTTGTGTTAATTGGGCATGACAGCTGGATCCTGCCTGTGCTTGTGTTTTGTTGAGGTTGACAAAAGTTGCCTAAGCAGGTACCTTGTGCTGGGAATCCAGCATTGTTTTTGACACTGACCTATGCTTTTCTACTAATATTAGCTCTTTAATGAGGTCATGCTGGTATCAATTTTTACTATAAAAAAAAAAAAAATTTGTAAATCCCTGACCTTTTAGCTGCTGAGGAGGCCTTCATAATCTTGTCATCATCTGCACAGAACCCTGTTTAGCATGTTTTCCTCATATCTTCTTTTATCTCATGCTTTTTTTTTTTTCCTTTTTAGTTGTTTACTTCAAAAATACCAGAATCAATTTCATGTCGGAATTACACAACAGTCCCTTGTTTTAAGAGCCACTCTATTAATAGCCAGCTGCCTTAAAGAGGGGACTTACCTTCTTCCTAGCTCTGTATGAATATACTTACATCATTCTCTCTTTAGTGTTGTGGCATCTTTGAAGCCCTGTAGAAGCTATAAAGCATCCTCATGATGCACTCTTTGCAAATCACTCACTTAGTGAAGACCAACACAAAAGAAAAACAAAACACCCTTCTAAAGATTTTGTCCCTCTGGTGCCAAATGACAGATCTTTCAACCTTCTGCATTGAAGCCAATGTTGAAAGCAACCACTTGAATTACTGTATATTTGATAGAAAGTATCTGTACCGAGCTTGCTGTTTATGATTCCAACACATCCATGGCTATTTCAAATTTCTTGGTGCTCTCTGGAAATTCCTTCATTCACCTCT
>PVKE010014653.1:0-34615 GCA_004027555.1 Craseonycteris thonglongyai | reverse complement strand
ACGCCTATGACAATAAGTCGATCGCGACACACTTTTAAGATAAAAAGTAGATCTTATATACAGAAAAGTTGGCCACCCCTGCCCTATTTCATCTCTAATGATTGTAATTTGTGTTTTCTCTTTGATTTTCTTTGTCAGTACTGCTAGGGTTTGACAACATTACTGATTTTTTAATTTGTGTTCAAAAAAACAGTGAAGATTAAAATAAAAAAGTATAGATATAGATATAAATATACCTATAGTTATGCCTATATGTGTATCTACATGCATGTATAAACACACATATATAATCTTTTAGAATATTTTTCTATACTTAATGAGAGTCAAATAAAAAATAAATTTGAAGTTTGAATATAGGTATGCCTATATTCAGAAAGATTTTATTGATACTTAATTTGGAAAATCTGAACTATATAGATTGCAATTTTATTTTTATGTTATTAACAGAAAATATGCTTCCATATGAAAAGTTTTATTCTCAGTGAGTCTGGTCACTGATCAACGTATTTAAAATTGCAACATTCATATATCCCCACCTTCTTTTTCATTGCATATAATACTACCTGCAAAATATTTATTTTATTTATTTTATTTATTATCTATCTCTCCTGACTAGAGTGTAACCTCCATGAAATAGTAGTATACAAATTAAGTAAATAAACACATAAGAACATCTGACAGAATCTTTTGCAAACAGATACTTTCATATGAGTGTTTTTGTTTTAAGATTTTTATTGTTTTTGAAAGAGAGAGACAGAGAAAGAAAGAAAGAGAGACAGAGAGAAGGGAAAGGGCCCAGAGCAGTCTCCATAGTTTTACATCATTAGTTTTTCAACATAATTTTACTCCACACGTGGGCATGGGGCTGCGCAGGGCAGGGATTGGGCCAGGAGCCTCCTACATGGAAGGCATGCCCCTGTGAGCTGGGGACCTCCCACATGGGAAGCACACCTGGGTCAGGAGCTGAACTGGGTTCAACATATGGGTCCCCACAGCTGGGGCCTCAATACGATCCTTAGGCCCCAGAGTGGCAAAACGAGCATTCAACCTACTGAGCCATCCCAGCATCCCCTATGAATGTTTTTTTGGTGTTAATTAGAGTAAAATACTCATATTTGGTCATTTATAGTAGAATTTGTTTTTCTTAATTTATTTTATAATGTGTACACTTTTCTCATAAACTGAAGGGCTGGGCTCCACATTTAGTATAGTTAATGTGGTTAAGCTCTGATTTAAATAAAATTTGATATAGTTTAAGAACACAATTCAAAAGGAACTAAAGTAATTTTATACTACCCTTTTACCTGCATCTTTTATTACTTTTTTTTCCTCCACAAGTTTCCTGTCATGAAAACACATAAACTTAAATTCTAAATTCCTAATTTCATGCTATATCTATTTTACAAACATTAGTAGTATTTCCAGTGGCCTGAATTCAAACTTCAAATTCATGTTCAGTTTTTTCAAACTGCACTCATATTTTTTTTCTATCAATTATGTCTTCTGTTAGATTTCATCTTATGAAGTTATCATCCAGTTGACTAATATGGTAGTCATAAATATGGTTGTCATCTTGAACTATTCTATTTACCTTATATTCAACACATACTTTCTACCAAATGTATAACAATTCTACTCTCAAATATTTCATGTTTCCATTCCCATTGCATTAGGTTCCTGTCACTTATTAGGTCTATTCTGGGTTATAGTTCAGTAGGAGTTTAAATAGTAAGTTCACCCTTTTTAGCTTATGCTCCATAGATGTCTTCCTCTGTCATTCTACCTGATTTCACTAAACAACTACAAATATAGAGACATGCCCAAAGAAGCAAATCTCTGATTTGGTAACACATCAACTTTAACAAATCTTAAGTAAAGAGTCATTCTTGCATTCCTTATCTGTCTTAGAGATACCGATATTGTCTGCATTTATCTTTTGGAAATGTGTTTGGACATTTATATTCACTATATTAGCAAATCTGGGATTCTAATGGCATTACAGGCATGGCTTTGAAATAATTTGAGAGAACAAATGGCAATATAGTAATATCAGATTTCTAGACATGATACTTGAGTGCTGTGTATATTGGTAATAAGAAACAATGAAAAGTTCAATATGCTCTACACTGTATGATATTTATCTATCACCTATTTCAGTTTGCTTCTGTTTCTCAAAGGACTGTATATAATAATTAAACTTATGGTGAAGTACGTATTCCTAAACGGCTACTCTACTTCTTTTGTGGGTTAAAGTGCAGAGCTAGAAACTCTGTTCTGATAAAAAAAACCACTTATTAAATATGACATTAATGGCTTAAATTTGTATACTTCCCTTGAGATCCCTGCTTTTAATAACCTCCAGTATCATTGATAAAACTGAGGGAGTAATCACTACTGAAATGGATTTTCTGGCAAAATTAGACATTACCTCTAAGAATCAATAATCATTTGAAGCTAACAGGGTGATTAAATGACCTGCTTTTGATTTTACCTTATGTTGAATCACTTCTTAATCTTAATTTAGAGTCACACTGCTAAAAACAAAGATAAACCTAGGACTTAGAAAATTAGAGAAGCAATGTGAGGACTACTCATTATGAAGGTTAAAGGCTCCTTTACTTTAATCAAGGCTTTTCTAGATAATCAATGCATTCTTAAATAAGAAGAAGAAGAAGAAAAAACAAAAACAAGAAAACAAAATCCTGAGTCTTCTAGGTACAGTGTATATAAATACCACCACTTCAGGCTGCTTTTTCATTTTAAAGATCTGCACCCTTAGCTTTGCTATGGCAGATCCTATATATTTTTTATTTAATAATTTACCATGCCAGTGATGCTGGAGGATATCTTTGTATTGATTAATAATATTGTCATCAATTATTTTAAACCATGTAGTTTATCCCTTCTAGCTCTTCACAGTGAAAAAAAAAAAATACTGCCTCAAGTAGGCAGCAAGTTAATTCTGTTAGCCATCTCTTTTCTACCATATGTAGAACATACAGCCAATTTCCCACTAGAGTTTTATATAGTTTGCACTGTGAATTGATATATAAATAATCGTATGGACCTAAGGACAATTTTATACATATTCTAATAATATACACATATAACAATATGAAAATGTAGTTTGCCAATGTGTTCAAAAGCGAGAAATAAGAAAAATATAACATTGTGGAAATCAATAAAATTTAAAAACAAAAATTGTTCTATCTTCATTTAAAGAATAATTAGATAGATAGATAGATAGATCTGTGCACCCACAAGTGTGCATGAGGGGGAAAAAGGGATAGAGAAAAAGATAAAATACCTTTATTATATTTTTATGCAGATATAATCCGTATATTATTATTGCATAATATATATTATTAGGCAAACATTTATATACAAACCTTATATAGCTATATTATTATTTCAGTAATACTCTACTTTTCTGATTTTGAAAATAATGCATTCTTTTACAAGTTCGTCTTTTATAAACCTAATTTCTTTATAAATTGAACATGTTTAATTTATTTATATATTTTATGGTTCAAATATGTATAGATTAATCAGGTAATAACATTGAAAATTAGATACTAACAACTATGCATTTTCTCTGCAAAAGGTTTTGGAATATTAATTAAGATGTTATTGCTAAAGAGTTGTCAAAGTATTGATAACAAGGAGATAATTTTCAAAACATTGAAAATAGATACCATGAATTTTAAAATTTTTGCTACTACCATGAAAGTCACTTAGTGAATATTTGTCTTTCTAAAGAAATCAATTATTTAAAACATTCTTATAGCTTTACAGTACCCTACTGTTGCTCTTTAAGTGCAAAATGCGATTTTATTTAATTTTAGAAATTGAACAACTGGGAAGGAAATATGCAGCTAATAGTTTATCAAATTTTATTTATTCATTTTCACAGGTATTTATACATTTTTAGTACTGTACAGTTTTAACAAGAATAACAGAGAGATGCTCTTTACTTTTTATAACACCTTGCCAAGAGACAGGTGATGGCTGACCATTATCTCTTTTGTGAGGTTAATTTTGATCAGCATATATAGATGTTCTTACTTCAATTCATCCATAAATAATCTGTTGTCAGCCTTTCACTGAAGTGCTTTAGCTGCCATTGATGATAACTGTCTATTTTCATTATTTTTTTAGGGGTAGAAAAATGGTAATATTCTAATTCTATCATACCTTTCCTCTTCATTATTTGAATTTTATTACACTATTCTAGGTATCATGAAGTGTAATTTGCATAGGAAACAGAATAAAACCTTGATTTTCTATTATATTTACCAATGATTTGGAGTAACAATTACATTCTTGGGAAAGAGGGTAATAAAAGTGACAAATATGTATTTTATTATAATTATTAATCTAAATACATTAGCATACTTGAAGTGTTTCAATCTATGGGAGCTATTATTTGTGATCCTTATTATCCCATATTTGAGGCATCTTTTAAAGTATTTTTTTCTGTTTAATAAGAGCCCACCAATCTTCAAAGCAGCCATGTAATTTTATAATAAGATGTTCCAACCTCATTCTGCACATACATTACTCTAGATCTGGAATCAGCTATTTATCCAAAGAACTTATTAATGAACTGTTATTACAGAACACAATCTGGATACTAGAGTTTCTCTTTACTGTCAAAGTGTTCACTGTCTCAAAATTTTTCAATAAACACAAGAACAAGAACATATGACTCCTTTTTATACCACATCTGACTTGAAGCTACTAACAAGACATCATTAAAGTCAGTTGAGAAAAGATGTGCTGTCACACAGTAGTATACAGTATTTTCAACAAACAAATACATTAGATGTAAATAACCTCAAGATCATAAATATTAGAAAAATCAGTAAAATAATTAGGAAGTGATGAGTCTTTTAGTATTACTTTCATTTTAAAACCTAATTTAATTATATGGTTATATAATTTAAGTTTTAATAATGTACACATTTAACACTGAGCACACAAAATTACTGATTATTCAACAATAGGCTCTCACAAGGTAACATAAGCGGGCTCAAACACACTACTCTTTTATGTGTACTTAAGAAAAATAAGACAATTGAGGACATTTGAGTACTAATTTGATTTTTTCATGATATTTAGTATTATTGTAAACTTGATTTTTACATGTGAAAATGGTATTATGACAATGTTAAAAGAGATTTGCCTTTTAAAGATTGCATATTGAGAATTTATGTATGTTTATATATATTGGTGATTATGAGTATATGCTAGTGTGGTTCACTGTACTATTCTGCCTCATTTACTCCAGGAATGCTTCTATAAAATGTGAAAAACACAATACATTTATTTTCTAAATTCCAGAGATACAAAAAAAAAAAAAGCACAAAATGAGGTCACTATCCTCAAGTCTTATTATACTGATATTGTTTTCAAATTTGCAAAAACAATTAATATAGTTTGGATAAAAAGTTGAAAATGTGTTTAGATTGTAAAGTATGTGAAGAAACTAAATTCATGTGGGGAATTGGGAAGACCATGCAGATGAGGGTCTTTATGTATATTATAAGTATAAATGAAGTTTAGAAAACATACGATATAGGAAAATAATAAAGAGTACAATGAGCTTCTATTTTTTTCCAGATTGTGCAGTTTATTAAAAATAAATGTGCTTTACATTATTATTTGGTATATTTTTATTTTACTTTATATCAATCAAATTAGAATGTTAGCCTATATTGTTAAAAATTGTCGAGCATTTTCATTTAAAACATATTGCTTTATTAAAAGTGTGTGGGATAAATCAGTTATGCCATTGCATAGAAAGGGAGCTATTGAAATGGCTTTCTGTGAACTCAATTATTCAAAGACTCAGTTGAAAGTTAAGATATGTGAAAAGAACTTGTAGATCTCATTATTGGATTACTGACTAAAGAGCATTTTAGTCCCTGCTGTCCAAAGGATTGTCAGTTATGCTGCTGAGAGCATTTGATAATTTAAACATAAAGTTTAATTCAACAAAAAACTGAGACTTAAAAAGTTGATATGAGACATGATCTAAAACAGGACCACCTGTTTCCTCCCTTTACTACCTCCTTTTTAATGGCCACATTGTCTTCCGACATCATGAAAAATATTTTATAGGACATTAAGTTTCAAGACATTATGTATCCTTAAAGCATCTTTTGTTTGATTCCAACCTCAATGTTAACTTTTGTGAACATAAAATTTTAGGTAAAAAATTATTTTTTCTCAAAATTTTCAAGGTTTATTTTAATGTCTTCTACCTTTTAATCCTGATATTTTAAAAAATCCAGTGCCATTGTAATTCTTGAACTGTTACATTGAGCATATTAGTATTCTTCTAAGGGTTAAGTATGTTTTTCATGCTAGAACTCTAAAATTTCATAATGATATTATCTTCTTGGAGGAATTTTAAACAATTATTTTTCAGGCAATCAGTAAACCCTTTTAACTTGCACACTTAAGTATTCTATTCTACTAAGGTATCTTGATTGATTATCTTCAAAAGATAAGACATTCTTTGTCTTTGCAACCCTATTACTCAGAAGGATGATTGCTTGACTGCTTGGATTGATCCTCAAATTTTTTTTTTCTTCTCTTGGAAGGGTTTTTGTTGGTTTGTTTGTTTGTTTGTTTTTTCTGTGATGTTCCTTAGGTCTTATATTCAAAATTTTACATTTAATTTTTAATATAATTCTCTCCAGATACATGATAGAAGATGATGATAGATGATAGATTAGGTAGGTAGGTAGGTAGGTAGGTAGGTAGGTAGATAGATAGATAGATAGATAGATAGATAGATAGAGATATATGGTGATAGAGAGATAGATAATTGATGATAGATCTCTATCTCTGTCCATGGGGAAAGAGAAAAGTGTAGGTTTCAAAATATAATAATTTGTGCTCTCTCCATCTCTCTTGGTCTTTGAGATCTTATGCCTAAATGTCAACATGATGGAATTTCAAGGAAGAGTAGATTTAATACAAAGACATGTAATATCTACCATGTTTAAACAAATGGAACTCTCATTTAATACACTTTCCTTACCTACAATCTTATTTTTCTTTGCCTTAATGCCTTATTTTTTCTATTTTGCTATTTCATTTGTTTATTTTTTTCTTTAACACAATCTACAACAATATACAAAATAGTTTGTAGGACTCCTACTCAAGACCATTGGCATACTACTTCATCCTACCTTTCTAACTATATATTTCTTTTACTTCTTATCTCTTGTTTTACTGAAATTTTTATTTTCACTGTGACATGTAACATATGCAAAATTTTAAGATATGTATAATTTAACTAAAAATAGATAATTGAATACCCTCCACAATAATAAATAGAATCTTTGCAAGTACCTTAGAAGCTCACTGTGCTTCACTCCAAAATATCACTTTCTATTGTCTCCCCAGAAGTTGGCATTATCTAATTATATATTTATAACTCTTTTGCTAAAAATAATGGTCGGTTCAGTTTGTTTGTTTTTTATGTGAAACAATAATGGGTCTGTTCTTTTGTGACTTTGTTCTTTTGTGAGTTGATCCAGTCAAAGAACATTTTTGAAATTCACTTATGCTATTGCCATTTAGCTAAATTTCATTCATTCTTGTTGCTAAAAATATTCTATTGTATGTATATACCATAATTTAGTAACTCATTTTATAATTGATGGCTATTTGTATTTATAGGTTTTTGCTATTATGTAAAATACAGATAAAATATTTTTTGTGTGTGTTTCTAGGTATATGTATTCAAAAATCATAATAGAGTATAAACAAATAGTTAAATAAGAGATATGTGTAATTGTTTTAACATGCAGAGAAATGACTGAATGATAAGAATATGTGAATTTTCAAGTTGACAATTGCACTTTTACCAAAGTACTCATAGATATTTGCATCCTCATCAGCTATATAAGACATTGCATTCATTGAGCTTTTACAGAAATTTTGATATTAATAGGATTATACTGAAGGCATTGCCCCCGTCGTCTCACATTTTTTCAAATTCTCTTGTAAAATGCAGTACTGAGGGAAAAGAGAATGAGAGTGGCCTAGCCTTCATCAGTTTTTCCCCATGCCTGATCCTGTTGGGTTTTGCAGACCCTCCCTAATGAAAGACATTACTGCATGTGCTCACTTCCCAGACTTTCTGATTTTTTTTTCCATATGTGCAGAAATTGAAATGATTTTTCTTAGCTCTTTCTTTAACATGTAATTGTTCATTTTAGACAGTCTTTTATAATATCAAGTTTGCTATAGTGCAAGAAATATTAAGTTCACTATTTTGTGTTTTAAATGGGATCAAGGAAGAGCAAATAATTCTGACAAAAGAAACTATTGAAATTTAAATATCCTAAAAGTTTCCCATTATTTGTAGGTTGTTATATTAACGAGCCTTATAGTAACACTAACAAAATAGTAATCAAAGAGTTTTATCAAATTATAAATATACACATTGTTAATCTATATGTGTGCCTCATTTTCTTTGCCTATATATGGAAATAGTAATAGTATAACCTTGTGAGATTTTTAGAAAAGGGCCTATCACTTATTTTTAACTATTATTAAACTCATCATATGCTAGGATGAAAAACATGTAAATTGAAATATATAATCCTGTTAATTTTTAAAAACAGTCATTGAAAAATCTCTTTAGTACTCAGTCTCTCACTCTCACACTGACTTTCTCATAAACACACACACAGATATAAGTGCACGTAGAAATACTTTGAAATTCATGAAGATAGAAACTAAATTTAATAAAGTAAAAATTTAAATTGGTTTAAAATAACAGCAATAATATGTGCCATTATTATAATATATTTAAAGAATTAAACAAAGTCCATTAGAGTTGATCAACATTGCAGAGGCTGAAAGACATGTCCCTCAGAATCACAAAATAAGAGATAGCATTTGAAGTATACAAGCTGAAATGTAGACAAACTTGGCCTTTAAAACAAAACAAAAACCTCAACATTTTTAGATGACCTTTTTAACAGAAGTCCTTATGCTTAAACTTACTCTTAATTCTAGGCTTGCTCTTTGAATGTTTAATATAATATAGCTGGGCCAGTGTCTCATTCATATGCTTACTGAGTGCCTACTACGTGCCCAGCATGAGAGCAGCAGAGTCAGGCACCTCTGACATTTTGATTGATCTGACTTTCTGTCACCTGTCTTTTAGGTTCCACCCAGAGAGAGAAAACCTGGAACTAGCAGGCTCTGTTCCTTCATGGAAAACTTAATGAGACTTAATACTTCAGACCGATGACCTACAATTATGCCTTATATTTACTGCATTTCTTTTAGACTGAGCATTGCTCTTTTCTTTATGCTGCTTTATAAGTTCTTTATTTTCATTTTCACATATATTTATCTGATTTTTATACATTTTTGTGAAAGTTTTTAAAAGATTTTAAAAGTTTCATAAAAATGTTATAAAAAAATAAAAACTTTAATTTTTCTCAGATTACTGATTATAATGGACTCTGAACTCAATAATACAAAATTGTTACCTCAGAAATTGAAATGTAAACTTAAAAGTCTTCTTCACATTAGAATATTAATAGGGAAAATCTAAAAGGATTATTAGAGTTTTATTTATAGTTCCTTTATTTTTTTTAGTTTTCATTTTTCCATTTTTTCACACTTAACCTTAAAGTTTAGAAGACTATTTCTTATAGTACTTTTTCTTTGATTGTGTTTCTTCTCTATTCACCTTATTTTTCCTAATTTATCTGGTCTAATTCTAAATTCTTCACTCATCTTGTTTGTATTACTACAATATGGGTTATTTTTGTTATTTGATATTATTAATGCTTATTTAATGTATTATTATCCCTTTCAATATAATTTTGCGAATTAAGCTAGGATTCAGATCAGGCATTGCAATTATCAGATACAAAATAAAAATATCTTTACTTGCCATTGGGCCTAATGTTGCTCTACAGATCTAAGACCTGGAATTTCAAGCTTTGGATTCAAGAATGTAAAGGAAGATTGGAAGATTGGAGGACTATAGAAGGTTGAGGTGGGAGCTACATATTAAAACAACATAGAACTTAAATCATCAACTATATTTTCTAGCAGGGAAGGGTCTAGATTTTTTGGTACCTGAAGCCTACATAATTTGGTGCCTTTTGGATAACAAAACAGAACATATTAGTGTTAGTCTATTAGTGTGAAAAATTGGGGGTCCCCTCCCAAGACTGGAAATTCACCATGCTAATTAGAAACCCAAAAGATTAAGCTTTATTTGATTCATATTATATCTGTCTCTGCTCTTAAAGAAGTTTCTAGTGAGGATAATATTAGATAGAATTATTGTTCACATCAATCTCTCCTAGCATACAGCCCAACACAAATTTGTGAACTTCTTAAAAACATTGTGAGATTTTCTTTTGCAATTTTTTTTAAAGCTCATGAGCTATTAGTGTTGGTGTATTTATGTTTGGCCCCAAACAATTCTTCTTCCAATGTGGCCCAGGCAAGCCAAAAGGCTGGACACCACTGATCAATTGGTTTAGCATTACTTAAGATATTTAATTGATGATAAAGCTATATCAACACTACAATATTATACATGATGTGGTGAGACATCTTAAAATTTTCTGAAGGCACAAATTGTGGTGAACTAAGGTATTGTGTTGAAGTCACAGGTAATGAAATTGTTATACTTCATTGTGTGGGACTAGGGAAAACTAAAGTAGGAGCAATGAGGCAAGAAATGGAGAGCAGGATTATAATAGAAAGATGAAATAATGCAATGTGATTCACAAAGAGACAAAACACCACAGAGAAATTATGATAGTTTTATATAAACTGCATAAATAATTTCAGAACCTATTTAATTGATAATAAAAAGTAACCTTCATATAAGGGAGGCAAAAACTCCCAAGTGCAAAACTGGTAGCAGAAACACTGTCATTTTCTAATGCAAAAATAATATGTTAATTGTTTAGATTTGATGAGAAATTATTCACTTTATTATCAAATAAATGTCTTAAGGGGAAACTGAAGAATATTATTGTGGGCCTTTTCTTTGGCCTATATTTGACCTGTTTCTTCTTTTTTTTTTTTAATTCAAATCTCACATATATTTTTTCACCCTGTAAAATGTCAAGTTCATCTCTAGTGACTTAATATGAGGGTTAGGAATTCTACATAAAAAGCATAAGTCCATGATGATAGAATAAATCAAGAAAAAAAGAGATTTGTATGAAATAAATGATTGGTATTATAAAAGCTCTTCAGTAAAGTGTGAGTGTATCAAAGGGGCACGTAATTCTATACCATGTCATGTAGTGAAGTAAAGTAACAGTATTATAAATGTGATTATGCTTTTTGAGATAATATTTACTTGATTGTACACTGATGTGGATATTATATTATCATTAGAAAAGTATTTTAAATTAAAATATATAAGAGCTAGTCTTGGGTATTGACTTGCTGAGAATCTAAAAGTATAAAACCAAAATAATAATTTATTATGTGTTTTATGAAAGTTTTAAACAATCAGAATGCCTAAGTCAAAATAACAGATGGATTAAGGTAACAGATGGACAGTTTATTTCACAGATTGAATACCTAGAAACCATGAGCACCCATTTGGAAAAGCACTGATCTGATGTAATAACTAAATGATTTGTTGTACATAATAGAATAGTAAAATTTATTTATGATTCAGATTAAGAAAAAATGGACAAAAATAGAATATTGTGATGAATTATTTAAAATTTATTCTTAAAAACAAATGATTGAAAAAACTTCTAGAAATTTATGTTTCCACTTATGTGAATGCATTCGTTTCATTTACCTATTTTTTTAAAGATTTATTTTATTGTTTTTGACAGACAGAGATAGAGAGAGATGGAGAGAAGGGGGACAGCCCAGAGCAGTCTCCATAGTTGCACGTCATCAGTTTTTTGACATGGTTTTTTCCCATACATGTAGGTGGGGGCATCGCAGGGTGAGAACTGGGCTGGAGGCCTCTCACATGGGAGGCATGACCCCTCAAGCCAGGGGCTGAAGTGGGGGAAGAGAAACAAACTGGGGGCCTCCCAAATGGGAAGCACACTCCAGTTCAGCATATCCTTCCCCATGGGCCAGGGCCAGGAATTGATCCTTGGTCTCCAGGGCTGCAAATCAAGCACTTAACTCATTGAGCCAACTCAGCCTCCCCCCATTTAGCTATTGTAAAGATTTTTGCTGGAGGTAATAAATGTTTATATGCTCAGTTGTTTACTTAGGGTAGCTATTATAAAATTATATGTTACATATAAATACAAGTATAAAATAGATAAGTAGTAGTTTGTAACTAGACTGATCATTAACAAATGGAGTTATATAATTTAGATGAATGTCATGGGACTGTTTGCCCATGTTTTGGGTCCAAATGCTAGTAAATGGAATATATTTTTCCTTATGATTTTGAATCTCATGTTAAATTGAATATATGGAGATAATTTATTTTGTATTTAATGTTTTAAATTATTATACTAACATAAAATACAAATATATTAGAATTTATTTAAAGAGACTATTTTAAATGTCCAGGTTATTTCAGTAGTTATATATTTCTTTAAAGTAGAATCTTAACCACTCTCAAAAAAAAAAAAAAAAAGTTCTGAAAAAGATACTATTGTGATGAAACATTTTATATATTATAAGTATATAAATTCTGAGTAATAGTTTAGTAGCAACAATTCAGTTTGGGATAGGAAGCAAGGCATAGTGGCCTAACACCAATACCCTAATCCCAGTTCTGTTACAACTGGTCACTGAGGGAACATATTGTCCTTGGAAGTCTTATATTTCTTTTTTGCAGTGTGCCAGTGGCCTATATGGTCTTATTTGATGTTGATTTCATGGTATATATGTCTGTTTTATTCCTGAAATGTTATAATTTAATGCATTATGAACATAGCAGTGAATAAATTAGCAAGAATAAAAAATGCCAAGTTAGAAGAATACCAAAGATTTAGTAGGATGCTATAGGAACAAAGGCCTTAAAATAGAGATAATATTCCATACGTCTGCAGGTGAACTTATATACTTTGAACATAGAAAATCTAAATCTTTACTCTTTGAGTGAAGACTTTATAAAGTAATAATCAGGAAGATTTGAATCCTTTCAAATATTTCCAGAAACAGCAAATTGGAAAATACAAAAAGAGGAATATGAATTGGTTAAGGATTTACTTCTTAAATGTCACTTTCTAGAATGTGTGCTGTAAGACCATTGTTCAACCAGGTCTGCTCCCCCTCTATGTGTGCGCGCGTGCGCGCGCGCGCGCGCGCGCGCACGCGCACACACACACACACACACACACACACACACACTTGCCAAAATTGCCTGTTTTTCTAGTGGCAGCCTATTCTCAGTGGAATTTGTTTGTATCTTGATATGTGCCAATCAGCCTTTGTCTTCAAAGGAATAAAGTGACAGCTTCTTTCTCTAATGATAGTTCAGGTTATAGATATGATTTAATTCCTTATCTACATATGCTATGATAATAATACATAATGATTGAAATCCCCAAAATTCTTAAAGTGTGTGTAAGCAACAAGACCACTCAACTTACAAAGTAATCATACAAAGTAAATTCTGTATACATGTTTTGTTTTGTTTTTGTGTGTGTCTGTTTGTATTAGTATTTATAGTTGCAAAGTTTATTATGAAATCCCCTATTTGGTGAAAAGATTGTAGGAAGAACCAAAGGAATTTAAAAATATATACATTTTATGCTATTCTTTAAAAAATAAAAAATAGTAAACTTACAAAAATGTTACTAAAAGAGATATTTCTGATAATAATGTTTATATTCAGTGAATAAGTGGTAAAATTTAGGAGCTACAGAACTCAAGGGAGATGATTAATTCAGGGAACAAAATAAAGATGTTCATGTTTCTGCCACATGGGGCATAATTTAATACTAGGGCCTAATCAGGGGGTAATTCTTTGTGCTAACTGGGAACAGGATTTAACGGTGTCTATTATTATTGCCAGGAAGCTAGTGTGGGGCAATTTTACTTGACCCAAATAATTTAGAACACATTTACAGTGGAGACATGCTGGGCTATATCTAAAAAAAAAAAAAAAAAGTGAAAATGTTTGTGCAGGCATTTTTAAAATATAATAGGAGGTTGAAATCTCTTTGGAAATACCAATGATAGAAGCTTCTTATTAATATGAACTTCGAGCAATTAAAGGAACAGGTCTTGAGAAATTCCCACAGAAGACAATAATAATATGATCCCAGGGTAAGGAAGCATTTGTGAGCATAAACAAAGGGAATATCAGAAAGAATTATCAAAAAAAAAAAGAAGAAAAACAGATGAATCCAAACACAAACCATTATTTTGTCACCTCTTGTTGACTTCTGCAGTTTTCAGTAAATAGGGAGTAGAAATCATTATTTGTATACCTATTGTTTATTAGATTGTTTTTTATTAGTTTCAGTACATTTTAGAGTAAAATGTATGTAGTTCTCTTTTAATAATGAATTCATCATTATTTTTAACTCTTTCATTTTTCTTTGGACAGAAAAAAGCGGCCCCTGACTGCTGAGAGCAGGTCTGGGACTACACACTCCCAAGGCTTCATTTTGATGACTCAGTCTTGGTGCTCACAGTTATACTGTGGTGTATTTCTGATGAACGTAACTTGTTTCACAGAACATAGACATCAGATGATGCTACTCTGTGACTGAGATTGAGCAAAAACAGAGATAAAAATATTGTCCAAACCACAAATATTCTGAGCATCCCCAGAGCTATTATAAGTGACTGGTGCTTCTTGAGCAATTGTTTAACTGAATTTCATTTCTATTCTTTCTAGATGTGTAATTATATATGACTGTTTCTTCCTGACCAGATAGAATCCACAGCAAAGTCTCTTTTCTTTGACCCCACCCCTGGATCACCTAACAAAAACTCAAATCCTAGAAGGCCTTTCAAATACCCTCATTTACCACAGTGTGGGATCTCCATTGTTGTATGATTCAATAATCAACTCAAATTAATTCCCAGTGGTATTTGTAGCATTGCCAGCCATCATAAAGTGAAAGTCGTTAAAAAAGTTTCTACTCCTCCTCATCCTGATGTCATAGATAAATCGGAAATATTTTACTTATTATCCTCAAGATTCTGGTCCCTGAGATTGGTTTATTTATACATTAAAGGTTATCTACTGATTCATGGATACATGTTTCTTAATGTTTAATTGACCTGAACTAAGGTGACAATATACAGAGAACTGTAACTCCTTCCTTATAATCCTCATATATTAATGTATAGCCATCCATGTACAGGGTTACAAAAGATAATTGAGGCTTTTGAAAAGATGCTTTTGCTTCTTTGTCACAACAATTGACCATATCACTGTAAACTTTTTTCAAAATTATTTATACAAATCAACAGGTATATAAATTTTTCTATTACCATAGTGTCTTAATTACCAAAACGACACACTAAGTCATAAAATCAGGTGCTATAAGCCTTGTCACATTGTTCCTTTATTAATACGGTACTTTTTTTCAAGAATTAAATTTATTAGGGTGGCTTTGGTTAGTAAAAATTACATAGGTTTCAGGTGTACAATTCTACAGTACTTTGTCTATGTTACAACTACTTCTTTTTTTATTAGTATAGCTTATATGCCTTTCAAACTTTTGGTGTTGTCTTGTTCATAGATATAGAAATTCTCCCTGGGGAATTATTTAATTAATTCTTATTTATTCTCAATTTTTTTTAAATATCAGCATTGGATGCTATAAATTTCCCTATAAGCCACTGTTTTTTGAACCCACAAGTGAAATTGCATTAAATTGAAAGATCAGTTAGTGGACTATTGACATCTTAGAAATGTTGGATTTTCAATTTGTATATACTTATGTGTGTCTCAATTATTTCAATTAAAAAAAAATTATTTCTTCAGTATTGGTAGATTATGTAAAATTACTATTATTTCTTTCTTAAATACTTCGTAAATTCTTGACAGTAACCGTGAAGGTGACTAGTTCTGTTTTTGGACAGCTTAATTATGAATTCAATTCCTTCAATAGACAAGAATATTCAGGTTATTTCATGTTGATATTGGTAGTTTGTGCCTTTCATATAAGTTTTGAATTGTTTATATGATAGAGATTTGACTTGCATAAAGTTCTTTGAAGTCTCCCCTTATGATTATTTTTATGTCTATGAACTCAGTAATGACTTTTATTCCTAATATGAATAATTTGTATATTCTCTCCCTTTTTCTAGTTAGTCTTGCTAGAATTTTATGTATTTTAATCATCTTTTCTAAGAAACAGCTTTTGGTATTCTTTATTTTTTCCATTTTTTTTGTTTGTTTTTTTGTTGTTGGTTTTTAATTTTATTAATTTCTGCTCCTATGTTTATTATTGTAATAATTCTGTTTGTTTTTTTTGGGGGGGGGCATTGCTCTACACTACTAGATTTTTTAAGAGGGATATTTGGATGATTGATTTGAGACTTTACTTATTTTCTAAAATAAATATCAAAGCTGTATATTTTTCTATAAGCATTGCTTTACCTAATCCTATAATCTTCATTATGCTGTATTTTTATTTTCATTCACTTTGAATTATTTTCTTTTTGTGTTTGTGCGACTTAATATTTGACCCATATATATATTTTTTTAATGCAATCTGACAATATCTAACTTGTAATTGGGGTGTTTATTCTATTTACATAGTTTGATTTGACTTTGTCATAATGATAGTTGCTTTGTATTTAACCCATCTCTTTATGTTTTTTTCTATTTCCTGCCATTTTGTAGGATTAGTAATTATATTCTAAATTAATGTAAAATATATAGCCATGTTTATCCTTACTGTTAGGTTTTATTAGTTAGAACTTTTTATTTAGTGTTTATTTTTTAATTATAAGACTCTGCCTTTATATATTATCATACCACCTCATGTGTGGTGTAAGAAGCTTTCCATTTCTCACCTTTCACATGTTTTTATGGTGCTATTGCTTTCATAGATTATTTTATATATATCATAATCCCCGAAACACATTGATGCTATTTTTGTCATAGGCACCTGTTTATTCATTAAATAAATTTTTAAAATGTATTTTATATTTGCCCTCATTTTTTACATGTTGTTGCTTTCATATGTAGTTGTACTTATTTTATTGATTCAAATTTGCATTTACTATACACTTAAATTTCTTGATTATTTCTTATAGGACAGTTTGCTAAAGTTACATATTCCAGCTTTTGTTCATCTGAAATGTCTTTATTTGACTTCAGTTTTGAAATATATTTTTATTGGATATAAAATTTGGAGCTGTTAGTTATTTTAAGTATTTTTAATAGGCCACTCTATTGTCCCCCTGTGTTCCTTTGTGTTATTATCCAAAAGTTCATACCATTTTTAATTTTTGTTCTTCTGAAGATACTTTCTCTTTTTTTTCTCAGACTATCTTCACTGTTTTCTTTTTACTGTTGTTGTCAACTGTCTGATAATTGTGTGTGTGTTTATACCATTATCTTTTCAAATGTTTTCTTCCCTCTTCCATCACTACTCTTCTATAGAGACTTCAATTAAACATTTAGTATTGTCCTACAGCCCTTAGATGCTGTGCTCTTAATTGTTTTAAATCACCCTTTCTTTCTTTCTTTTCTTTTCCTTCCTTCCTTCTTTCTTTCCTCCCTCCCTCCCTTCCTTTCTTCCTTCTTTCCTTCCTTCCATTACAGTTTGGATAATTTTTCTTGAACTACAATTTTTACTTCCACTGTGTCCAGTCAGTTGAAAATATCCTCAAGGGAATTATTTGTATTTGATGTCTCTTTTTTGTCACCATTTCCATGTGATTCTTATTTTTTCCCACCCCTCAAATAAAATTTTCTTTCTGTACTTTCATGTTGTCCTTTTTTTTCCAAGTGGCTCCTTTGAAATATTTGCCATAGTTTTTGAAAGTCTTTATATGATAATTCTAACAACTTAAACTTTAAGTCAGGTTCTGTCACATGTATTTTTAATATGATATTTGAGGAATTTTTTTAATGAATAATGGGCACAATGTGCTAAAGAATATAAACAACTGCAGTAAACAGAATTATGCTGCTTCCTTTCTTAGGTTCTTGGTGTAATGGGTTCAATTCAGTCAATATTTGAGCTGCTTTTGACCTTTGCTGTAATATGATTACCTCAATACACCACAAACTTCAAATTTCTTTAATGATAGGACGCTACTAATCTTTCTTCTTTTTTCACCATCTGCTTCTATAACACCTGAATGCCTGCCTCACAGTGGTGTTCTTTTTCTACATTCTCTCTACCTGCTGTAGATTGCTGTGTTTTTTACTGACTATGAGTATAGTGTTGGGATGGGATATTTATAAGTTTTCCTGGTTTAGCTGCAGGCCCTGTATGCCTGGGCCTTAGAAGTAGCGTTTTCTTAACCTTCGTATTCCTCCTCATGGAAGCCAAACCATTTCTTGTATCTGTTAAAGATCTTGTGTTAGGAGAGAGTTTACATATTCTCTCAGAGCAGCTGTTAAACTCTGTCACTTATTAGTGTAGAATTTTCAGCCCAGTGGATTTTCTCCTTTGTAGTTGTCTCCTCAGTAGTAGACAACTTGTGTTTACTCCTCTTCCAAGCTAATACATAATCCCTTAGGCTCTTTAGTAGGGAAGGTTTCCTGCCACTCTTCTAGAAGCTTAAGAATTTATTTAACAAAAGAGTAGGATCTGGCATATGGTAAGATTTTGTATCTGTGCACTACTATGGGGGGTTTATCAAGTTTCCTGTTCTGCTCCGTATATTGCTTAGAACACCTGGCATTGACCTATGTTAACAAGTTCATAAGAGTTAGAAGCCAGGGGAAGCCCAGATGGCTCAGCTGGTTAAGTGCTCCCTTTGCAGCCCTGGGAACTGAGGATTGAATCCAGGCCTCGGCCCCAGCCCATGCACACCCATATGTGGTGTGCTTTCCCTGTGGGAGGCCCCCCAGTTTGGTTATTGTTCCACACCCCCCACCCTCCAGTTTGTCCCCTGGCTTGTGGGGGGGGGGGATCTCTCCCACACAGGAGGCCCCCAGTTCCTTCCCTGCTCAGCCCCCATTCACCTGTATGGAATGAAACCATGTCAAAAAACTGATGATGTACATCATTGGAAACTGCTCTGGACCCTCCCCCTTCTCTGTTTCTCTCTCTCTTTCTCTCTGTCTCTGTCAAAAACAATAAAAAAAAAAAAAAGAGTTGGAAATCAATACTCTGTATGGAGGAAACATGTTAGAGGGTCATTATCATTTGTCTTTCGTAGCTGCCTGTGAAACCTTCCTTCAGAAAGTAAATACTACCACGATGCAGTTCTCCCAAACCATTGCAACTGTCTTGGATTAACTGGCTGTTGGTTCTTCTGTCTTCCAGCAGATGGCTTTGTCCATGGTTTCATTAGCCTACTGGAGACTGCATCTATTTGAGCTGCCTCCACCTAATTTCTGTGGGAATTGAGGGGCAAGGACAGCTAGTGTGAACATGAACCTTGTTCTGCCTCTTGAGACATGGGTAATAAAATAATTTATCTCTGACCCAGGATCTATGTCTTTTGTTTGTATCCTTGAAATTGGCAGGCTAAAATATTTGCTTACAAGTAAGGTAAAATCTCAGATCTTTCATTGTTCTTGACAGCAAATATTTGTAGCTCCTTGTGTCTAGTTCTCCCTGGGATTGTAAACTCTCATAATAGTCATTTAAGAAGCCATTCAATTTTTAGCTTTTTATTACCCACATATTTCTTCTGTGATCTGCCCAAAGTTAAACAGTTTTACACTATTTCTCTTTGGAGTCACCTGTTACTCTTAGGAATTTAGTTCACTTGATAAAAATCACAGTTTTATGAATTTACAGATGTTCTAGTTTTTGGGTTTTTTTCTCCCTTAATTGAGAACATTGTCATTCTCTTGGTTTTGTACATTCAAAGTGTGTCCTCAAAATTTTGTTTTTTTGTTGTTGTTCAACAATGTATCATTATTCTTTAAAGATTTTACTTTGTACTAATATATTATATGGATCCACTCAGTCTTTTTAACTGCTTCATAGTGTGCCACTGGAGTGTGAATCACATAATAGTTTTTCTATTAATGAGTATTTAAACTATACCTGATATTTCCTGATTTCAGATAGTGTGGCCCTTTATATGCCTTCTTGTACATGTATGCAAATTTTTTTCTAAGTGGATATTAAAAGTGCAACTTCCTTCATTGTACTTCCACAAGTAATATTAGACGAAATATCCTTATATCTTGTGCTTTACTGATTGCTTTTTGTACTGCAAGACAGGACAGTATTAATTTTTCTACATCTTCACTAATAGTAAATATCTTCAAACTTAATTTTTGGCAATGTAATGAGTGAAATTATTTTGTGTCATTATAGATAGCATTGGTTTCTTCCAAATTAGGAGTTGTTTTTATACATAATATTTTTCTAAATACATATAAATCTTATGTGGACCATGTTCCATTCATCTAATTTATTTATTATTGATTACTATTTTATTACTACTTACAATGTAATTTGATACCTGATAAGTAATGTCTATTTTCTGTTCTGGGTTTTTAAATGTATTTTGGATTTCTTACACATTGAATTTTGATGAATAGAGCTGAAAATTTGCTTGGCAATTCCAGTTACATTGGAATTTTAGTGGAATTAGATTATAATTATGGAGTATTTTGAAGAGTGGCATCTTTTTATTATTGATTTTTTCATTTTTCACTTCAGTTTATATCTTCATTTATTCATGTGTTTATTACTGTCCTTATATAAAGTTTCAAAATTTTATTCTGAAATATCTTATAGATCTTTCTTAAATTTATTCCTAAGTAATATTTGTAGTTGCAATGAATGTTGAACTTTTTATTAAGGTAATTTTTCATTGGCCATAACTAAACTAGAAAGGGCAGTAAAGCTTGAGGATTCAATCATGTGCTTCAGAGCCACAGTGAATTCCTATTTTGACATTTGATAGCTATAAGACCATGGAGAAATTAATTATAATTTTGTTTCAGTTTTCCCCACTTTTTAATTTTAATTTAATTTTATTGTTTGAGAGAATGTAAGAGAGAGAGAGAAAGTGAGAGAGAGAGAGAAGGGGGAGGACCCAGAGAAGTCTCCATAATTGTACATCATGAGTTGTGACACGGTTTCATTCCACACAGGTAAATGTGGGGCCACATGACATTTATTTTACATTCAAACTACATTATGAAAAATTCTTTGCAAACCATAATTGCAATTCTCAAATACTGAATCCATAAGTTCTTGAAGATGGCTATAATCTGGGAAAGTCATTAGCATTCCGAAGTTTAGATATGTCTCAATGGGCTGTGGCATCAATTGCTTTATGTAATATTTGCTGGGACAGGGTAGCAAGATTAGAAGCAGTGTTATACCTTCCCTTCCTCCAGGGTTCTATTGTCAGTGAGCTACGCTAATCGCGAATCACGAAGAGTTTAGTTTATGTATAGCTTCCTGTCTCTCACTATCTCAAGCAATACATTTTGTTCCATACAAGGCCAGATCATCCCCATACCCGTCCTCATTCACTTAACTGCCTGTACTCTCTTGCTCTAACACATATTCTCAGTGACTGCTGAAAAGGAATAACAAACTGTTAGGATAGTAAATGACATGTGTTAGAAAAGAAGCCATAGATTAGTTATTTTATTGGCAAAAATTTAACACCCCCCTTCCCCACCCCCACACCCCCACAAAATGCAAATATTCATAAATTGGTTTTTACAGGGTAGGATAAAAGTGAAGGTTTCTAAAAATATACTTGACATTTTTTTTCTTTTATATTATTTTCAACATTCTTTAGAGAATAGTTCTTAAATTTATTTTTGCCTCTTTAATTTCTAATTTTCAACTGACTTGCCAGACTATTTGGATTTTGATGTTTTTCTCATTTAAAGAATATTTTTTTATTTAAAAAGGTCACATTTTTTCTGAACTATGAGTACATCTTTATCAATCAGAAATAGTTTTATAAAAATCTGGCATTTTTTTCCCCCTTCAAGTAGTAATGAGGTATTTCTAACCAGATTTCTATCGTTTATATTTCTTTGTGCCTTCAGTTGGCACAATTAATACTGAGAGATAATAATTGCCACTAAATTTATTACATGTTCTCTATGTTCAAGACATTGCGCTAACGTTACATTTTCCTTTTTTTTAAAATATATTTTTATTATTTATTTTCTACAGAGAGAGAAAGAGATACAGAGACAGAGACAAAGAGAGAACTGAACTGGGGGAGCTCCCAGCCCAGCACATGGTTCCGCACGGGCCGGGGCCAGGACTCGATCCCCGGTCCCCGGCGTTGTAAAGTGAGCTGTCAACCCACTGAGCCATCCCGGCTTCCCCCTCATTTTACATTTTAAAATCCATTTAATTTTTATCATTAAATCTTTGCAGTACTCCATGAGGTAAGAATCATTAATAATATCATTATGTAGATGAAAAAGTGGAATTCTTAGAAGTCAGTAGGCTTGCCCAAGAGCCAGTATAATTGGTAAGACCAGAATCTGGAAAGAGCCTGTTTTATTCTAGAGCCTAAGCTTAGCGTCCTATCACCAAGAATTTTCTAGTGGTTTTCTTTGGTTTTCTCACTTTTATCACAAGTTTCAATTTAAGTGCCTTGTGATAACTGTCCCATAGGGTGCTGGCAAATATCCCTAGCATTTTTTTCGGAATCATCACTGAAAATAACAATGTTGAAAAAAACTGTAGACAGACAAAATAGGATATATTTTATTTTAAGGAATTGGCTTAGATGATGGTGGGACTGGTGATTCCAGAATCTATAGGGCAGGCCATCAGGCTAAAACCTCAGGTAATTGTTACTACTACAGTGCTAAGGCTGACTTTTTTCTCTAGGAAACCTCAGTTTTTGCTCTTAAGCCTTTAACTGATTAGATGAGGACCACCACCCATAGTATTGAGGGTAATTTTCTTTACTAAAAGTCATTGTAAGTTTTAAACACATCTATCAAAATACCTTTACAGCAATACTTAGATTAATACCTGGTTAAAATAATTGGGTACGATAACCAGCCAAGTTGACAAAAACAAACAAACAAACAAACAAACAAAAACTAACTATAACACTACCTAAAACAAAGCTGGAATTTGTCTCATAAAAATTTGTAATAATTCAACTTATTGTAGTAATTTACCAATCTATATCTGTAAAAAAACAAAATTTTCTATATAGTATTGCTTCACAGACTTGTAAATTTTCTTATTTAAATTTAAATTTTAAAAAGTTGCACTTCTCCTGTCAGAATAACAACCCCTATTTATGAATTTTAATATTTAAATAAGATGAGTTGAAAAACAGTGATTCTGAATAACTTTTCTTTTTACGAAATTGATTTTTATCACCATTGTTTACTTAGGCTTTATACATGTTTTCTATGTGTTAACAGCACCTGCCCTATCATCATCCTCATCATTTAAACCATTTCTGGAAACTTTTTGATATATTAAAATCCTTGCTAACAAATGCTATAATTTACCTGATCGATTTTTGTAGCATTATTATAGAATATGTAGAATATTATAGAAAATTCATTTGATTACTTTCACATCTGTATTATTTTGTTAGAATTGATCAAATTATTCATTGCTTTCGTTATTCAGATTATTGAGTACTATATACCGGTAACTGTTAAAATGGTGGAGAAGAGAAATTGTTCTTACCCATAGAGTATAGTTGTTTTAGGAGCAGGACATTGCATTTGCACACTTCTTTTACTCCCATATCTATGCATAAAGGAATTGCGTTGACACCCGCTTCAAATTCTTTTCTTGAGTGAAGAGGTCTAATGTGAAAATTTGATATTGTTGATTGACGGTGTTGTTTAGTTCTTCTATATCTTTGCTAACTTGCTGTATATTATTTATCTATTTATATTAATTACTGAAGGTGGGGATATTGAAGTTCCCCACTATAATTATGAATTTCTCTATTTTACCTTTAAATATTATCAGAGTTTTTTCCCCGTGTGTTCTGAATGTCTGTTGTGTGGTCTATACATGTTAATGATTACTTCTGTATTAGTTTGCTAGGGCTACCATAACAAAACACTACAGGCTGGATGCTTTAAACAACATAAATTTATGAGGGTTGTCTGGAAAAGATTTCATCCATTGTTAATATGACGAGAACGGTTACATGGTTGGATACTTTTCAGACAGCCCTCCTATTTTCTCTCAATTCTGGGGTCTATAAGTCCAAGATCAAGCTGACAACAGGTTTGGTTTCTTCTGAAGTCTCTCCCCTTGACTTGCAAATGACTACGTACTCTTCACTGTGTCCTCACAAGAGCTTCTTTCTGTGCTTAGGCATTATTTTTAAAATTTTTTTTTAAAGATTTATTTTTATTGTTTTTGACAGAGAGAATGGGGAGGGCCCAGAACAGTCTCCATAGTTGATAGCATTAGTTTTCCCTATAGTTTCACTTCACAGGTGGGAGCTGGGCTGTGCAGGGCAGGAACTAGGCTGGGAGCCTCCCTCATAGGCCCCCGGCAAGAAATGAACTGGGGGCACACCCCAGTTCAGCATATGGGTCTGCATGGGCCGAGGCTTGGGTTCAGTTCTCCTGCTCTAGGGCAGCAAAGTGAGTGCTTAACCCGTTGAGCGATTCCAACTCCCCCTACTTAGGAATTCTTGATGTTTCTTCCTCTTAGTAGGCACCAGTAATATTGGATTAGGGCCTCAGCCTTCTGTTCTCGTTTAACTTTCATTATCTATTTAAAAGACCTTTCTCCTAATATAGTCACATTGGCAGAGAGGGCATTAACATAAGAATTTGGCATAATATAAGTCAGGCAATAAAACTTCTGAGTGCATTGATCTTTTTATCATTATGCAATGTCTTTATCTGTAGTATTTTCCTTTGCTCTGAAATCTAATTTGTCTAGTATGAATGTAGTCACACAATTTTGTTTAAATCAATATTAATGTGGTGTAACTTTTTCTGTTCTTTTAGTTTAGCCTACTAATTATGAAAAGTACTTCTCTGGGCCTCCAGGACTCTTAGATGGGGAACTCTGAACCCTATTTCACCCAATGCCAATGGAGTTCCCTTTATGTCTCTGTTTGTAGTATGAGAGGAGGGAAGTACCTACCTGGACTGACTTCTCCCACTGGATCCATTACTGCCACTAGATAGAAGGGCAGGAATCTGCCTCTCCAACACTGGACAGAAGATGGATAGATAGTGGGCTTGTTCATGTGGCCTGTGCAAATAGAGGGGCCGTTCTATTGCCCATGGGTATAGGAGGTGGGTTGAGTAAGAGTTGGGTTGTGTAAACCTGGCAGGCACATTGATGATGAGGATCTTAGGGTAGGGTATGTGCTAAGCCTTACAGATTCTGTTGTCACTGCTGCTGCTGTCCAATGGGTCCCACAGCCAAGGATGTGAGATATGGGTTGAAAGGCAGATTTAGTCTCTGCAGCCACTAAGAATAGGTATTCCAGTTAAGTCCCTAGTGGCCTTTCCATGTTCTCATTTCTTGGGCAAAAGACCAGGCTTTCTTGTGTTTTGTTTTGGTGTGTGTGTATCAGAGAAAGAGGATAGAGAGAGGGAGAGAAAGAGAGAGAGGGAGAGAAAGTTATTCTGTTTTTCTTGTGTGTTGTTTTATTTTCTGTGATTGTAAGCATTTTGAAATGGGGAGTTTTCTACAACACTCATCTAGAATACTTGGGAGATAACAAGGAAATGCCAGAGTAGTACTACCTGGATGTTTTTTGAGTCCTGACATTCCTAGCTATTCTACCAGCTTCCTCCTAAATTACAGAATTATTTTATATTTGTGGAATTATTACAGAGTATTCCTACATGCTTAGGTGAAACAGACAGAAAAATGTGAATCTAAACAATTTTGTCCTAGTAAAAAAACAAATCACACGTTTTTGTTTTTTAAAAATTTATTTTATTGTTTTTGAGAGACAGAGAGAAAGGGGAGGGCCCAGAGTAGTCTCTGTAGTTGTACATCGTCAGTTTTTGACATGGTCCAATTACACACAGCTGGGCGAGGACCACGCAGGGTGGGAACTGGACCGGGGGCCTCCTCCATGGGAAGCACAGCCCGTCGAACCAGGGGACTAACTGGGGAGCAAGAACTGAACTGGGAGCTGCTCACTTGGGAATCACACCCTAGTTCAGTATACATGTTCACCTGGGCCAGGGCTTGGATTCAATCTTCAGTCTCCGGGGCTACAAAGCAAGCACTTGACCAGCTGAGCCATCCCCACTTCCCACAAGGTTGTTTTTGACATTTAAAAATATCACAGGATGCCAGGCTAGCACAGCAGTTGAGCATTTTTCTCATGATTGCGTGATCCAGGGTTCAATTCCCAACCCTGGCTCATGAAAACCATATATGCTGAAATGTGGCACAACTGGTAACTACTGGGATGGCTCAGTGGCAAATGTTCTCACCTCCCATAAGGGAGGCCCCTGGTTCAGTTTCCACCCCTTGCGGCCCTACATTCTCCCACATGGAATGAAACCACAACTAATGTACAAAAATAGAGACTGCTCTGGGCATTCCCCCTTTCCGCCTTTCTCCCTCTCCCTCTCTCACCTTTTCTCAAACAATAGAATAAAATCTTAAAAAAAGCCCATAATATGCTCATTCTTTTGGTGAATTATTAACAAAAGACAATGTTTTTATTTGGATTAAATTATATAATAATGTAAAAGGAAATGTTAAGGTGAAAAATAAGTGGACTGATTATTGTTAATACCTTCACGGAATTAAACAAAAGCATTCATATTTTATAAAATAAACCACTAAGTTCCAGTATTCATCCCACTTCATGTAGGTATATTCATTAATGTGGACACTGTAACATCTAAATTTTGTAAATTTTTCATTGATGTATATAAATAATATTATCTTTACATACCGTACATCTGTGGGAAAATTAAATTGTATTAAAGCTACTTTCTGATTTGGCATATAATAGAGAAAACTTGTTTCAAATATACATTTTCAGTGTTCATAAATGTTTATTATTTAGCTTTAATAATTAAAAAAAATTAATTTGACTTGGCTTAGTTGTTTGTTGACATCCTCTATAATTTGTAGTTTTTCATATACAAAAGATTGCATTTTTTTTTGCTATATTTTTATTTTCACTTTGTGATTCTTGCTTATGAAATTTAATTTATCCTTAAAATATTATCTGTCAAATTCCAGGTTCTCTGTAAAACAAAATTTGATTTTCCTATTGATTTTGTTTTAATAAATCTCTTTGACTCAATTTTCTGTATGGTATTTATTTTATTTTAACATTTTGACCAAAATGATTTGATCATCATCTTTGGTAATTTTATGTTCACTTTAGTTTTATTCAAAACTAAAAATTTTGTTTTCAGTTGGCATTCTGAGTAAATATCCTTATATATAGGCATGTATTCATAATATTTACTTACCTGAATAGTAGGAACTGATATAAGCAACATTTTTATGCTTTTAGACAATATTAGTTATGCTTTATACTTAACTGATAATCATAATTATTTATATGAGACATTCACATCATTCCAAAATTAACAATTTGACAATTTTTTTAAATTGATCTTTATTATAATAGATAGAACAAGTCCTAGACTATTATAATAAAAGGACCTCAAAGCACAATTGCTTTGCTAAAAGAGGTGACTTCTAACGTAATTTTACTTTAGTGTGACCTTACTTACTGCCTATGGCTTTGTTCTTGGCTTCATGGCAATGGTGGATAGCGGTCGCATCCATTGTCCAGTTTGTAGGTAGGGGAAAAGAGGGACAGAAAGTTCAAGACAAGCTATTTTCTATAAAACCCTTTAGGTGGATATTTTATCACTTCCTTTAATATCATTTTGGTGATAAAATAATTGCATGGCTACACCTTGCTGCAAGTCAGCCTGGAAAATGCAGTATTTAACTTGATATTTATATGCTAAGAAAAAATTGGGAGACTAAATTTGGGGGACAAACTGCAACATTCCACAGTTTTTTAATATATTGCTTTAGATTTCTCTTCAATAAGTTGAAAAATTGAATATCTTAGTAAGTGGTTTAAAAAACATGGGGGCTTTAGACATAATTATTTTACTGTTAATCTCAAAAAATACTAAACCCCACTTTTGTCCTACTCAATTTTTATATCTAAAGTCTAGGTTTAGGGAATTGTTAAAGAACACTTAAAAAACATAAAATAGAAAATAAGCCCTCTTATGGGTAATAAGGAAATACATGAATAATATAAAATAGTTATTGTCTGCACTATGATTTCTGTTTCTGAAAAGTTTTAGAATTTGAGGAAAGCAGAAATGTTCTTTATTAAGACCTTGGAATCCTTTGTGACTTTCAGTGATTTTCTGTAAATTTTTATTTTCCTTCAAATGAAAGTTTGGGTGATGCTAATTGTACAACTACATGACAAGTCATTAATCAGACAACCAGTAAAAACATAATAAGAGGGCTTGGACCTTATCTGAGTCCCCAGGCCGTGCTATAAACATGTGCAGAAGCATTTGGCTATCCTAACTGCCACCAACCAAATGCTTACTTCACTACAATTGGACACCAATTTGGAAACTCACGTACAAATATGTAAGCCAAATTTTCTGCTGAAACAAATGTTTTCAACTGAAACAAATGCTTGGGTTGCTCGCCTGTGCCCAAACCAAATATTTTCTTGTAACAGCAAATATGCTTCCAAGCCATCTATACTCTGCATCATTTATTAGCTAAACAAGATCTGATACTGTCACACACTTTTATTGTTTCATTTTGAAAAATATGATGATCTACTGACCATGAACTGGTATATTTTGTTCTGGAAATCATGTTTGAGGAACAGAGCCTTCATACATACTTCATACATATGCCCTCTGATGCATAGAATGCTTAGCATAACTTCTGCTTAACTGTTACTATTTGTTTAGTTTTCATTTCATGCATAACTTCTTCATAAAAACCTTTCCTAAGAGAAGTCCCACAAACAATCTGTATTTGTCCTGTGACTTATGTTTAATATATATCTATCTTACTACACTTTAAGTATAATAAGAGCTACCACTTAGTGTGTTATGTAAAAGGCAAGGAATAAATATTGGCTAAATCCACATGGTTTGATTTGAGAATGAAATGTATTACTACATGTAAAACTGTGAGTGTCTAGCACATAGAAAGCAATTAATTTTTCCATTCAATAAAATACAAGGTCAATGAAGTCAGAATTTTTCCTCACTAACACATTGATAAAACTTAGAAGAGTGTCTGGGTTGTATATGTTTTCAATAAATAATTAATGAACATATTTTTAAAAAGATAATTGAACTTAAGGAATAAAAGCATGTTTAGAGAAAAGTATATTGCAACTTAATTAGTGGGCTTGAGAGAATAAGTAAATTATTTTTCCCCTCTTTCTTTGATTTGTATAACTCCAGAGGGAGTATGAAAACAAAGATAAATAGATGAAGCCTGAGGTTGTTTGGGCTACATTATTTGTGCTAGAAAATATAAGACTGGTAGCACTGTATCTACCTCTAAAACTTGTAGCGCCATCTGGGGAGGGTCAGTCTTGAATTTATTATATTTCCATACAGTTTGGTTAAGATTGACTTATTTTGTGAAATATCTGGAATGAAAATGATATGACTTGATTAAATTATAAAAGTTAATTATTGATTGATACCACTCATTAGAACATGTAAAAAACAATTGCAACAGCTTTTGGTATAAAGTAGATATAATAATTATATGAGAGGGGACTCCCAAAAAACTAGAATTATCTTTTGGAGGGTGGACCCCTTGTAGTACATGCTCCCCCCGCTAGGTGTGTTCTGGGAACTCATTTGCATCAGTGTACCAGCTGGCATGGTTGTAAGAGGCTGCCTTTGTCTTCAGTGAGTTTTTTTTTTTGGAGACTCTTTTAATGTGTTTGCCCATTTCATGATGGGTGATTTACAGGAAGAATGTGCTGCATGACAGTGCACCTGCTTACTCTGCACTGAGTGTTCAGCATTTTTGGACCTAAAACATCATGCCCCCTCCCTCCCTATTTACCTAATCTAGCTCTAAATGACTTTGTTTTTATTTGGATGGAAAAAGTCCTCAAAGGGAAATGTTATGTCTATATGGAAGAGGTGAAACAAAAAACTTGCAGAAGCACTAAAAGGCATCAAAATTGATGTGTTCAAAAACTGTTGAATGGTGGAAAAAGTGTCTCAATAGGTGTATTACATCAGAGAGTACATTGAAGGTGACTGAAATTTAAACATGTAAGAATGAATACACAAGTTTTTTATAAATAAATTCTGTGTTTTGGGTCCCCTCTCATATAGCATATTTAATCATATAGTCTAACAAATCTATGACTATCTAATGCTAATCATGCTTCTTAAGAAATAAAATAGAGGAAGCCGGGATGGCTCAGTGGGTTAAGCGCTCACTTTGCAGCCCTGGGGACCGAGGATCGAATCCCGGCCCGGCCTGTGTGGACCCATATGCTGAACTGGGGAGTGCCCCCAGTTCGGTTCTTACCCGGGTGAGACCCCGGCCCAGTTCCTGCCCTGTGCAGCCCCGCCCACCTGTGGAATGAAACTATGTGGAAAAACCAATGATGTACAACTATGGAGACTGTTCTGGGCCCTCCCCCTTCTCTCTGTCTCTGCATCTCACTCTCTCTGTCAAAAACAACTAAAAAAATCTTAAAATAAATAAATAAATAAATAAAATATTTCCATTGCTTTGATATCCCTTACATGACTTTTTCCCATTTCATCTTGTTTTCCCTTAGAGAAGTAACTCCTTTCCTGATTTTCATGTTTATTATTTTCTTGCTTTTAATTTATATAGAACTAAAGTTATTTTTACCCTTAAAAATATATTATTTAGGTTTTCATGTTTTGTGAATTAGTATAAAGTGAATCAAATCTATACATTTTTCTACAACTTGTTTTTGGTGCCTTATGTTTCCTTCCTGAGATTGAAATACGCTCTTTTTTATAGCTGTCATTTATTCATTTTTACTGATTATAGAATTTCTTCATGCATCATCATTGACTTATGGATGCTACAGTTGATGGACAATTGATTTGTTTCTTATCTTTGACTAAGACAAATGTTGCTGCCATGGACATTCTGATATGTGTCTTCATGTACACAGCTTTTTCTAGGGTAACTACCAAAAAAAGTATTTACTTGGTCGTCAATGTGTTCATCTTCGGATCTTTACTATAGCTGCAGCATGGTAATTTTCTTTTCCTTAAAATGGTTTTACTAACTTAAAGTGAACAACAGTATACCACATACCAAATTGCCCAAAGCTTCATCTTTACTTCCTATATACAAAACATTTTTTATTTTATGCAAACTCCTGAGTGAGAAGTTGTATTTCATTTGTTTTAAGTTGTATTGCTTTAATTATTTATAGTTCTAGAACATCTGCATTTCTATGGGTCAGTTTTCATGTGCTTATTGAGGACTTCTAACCCTTTATTTTTTGAATAGTTTTTTTTTTTTTATTATTATATTTTTGGTCATCTTTGTGTGTTATAAATACTCTACCTGTTTCCAACTTGCCATTTTCTTTCTTTTTGTTTTTTAGATTTATTTTATTGTTTTTGACAAAGACAGAGAGACAGAGAGAAGGGGGAGGGCACAGAGCAGTTTCCATAGTTGTACCTCAATAGCTTTTGACATGGTTTTGTTCTACATAGGTGGATGGGGTTCGTGCAGAGTGGGAACTAGACTGAATGGGAGGGCCTCCTGAATGGGAGGCACACCTCCTCAAGCCAGGGGCCAAACCAGGGGGTGAGAACAGAACTGGGGGATTCCCCCATGGGAAGCACACCCCCTTTCAGCATATGGGTTCACATGGGCAGGGGCCGGGATTTGATCTTTGGTCCCTTGGGCTGCAAAACGAGCACTCAACCAGGTGAGTCATCCTGGCTTCCTCATTTTATTTTCTATGTGTTACTTTGAACTGAAATTTTAAATATTAGTATTGTCAAATTAATCTCTATTTTACTTTTTCTATTTAATTTTAACAAATTAGTTTCTGCTGAGGTCACTAAGTATTCAATTAGATTCTCTTCTAAAAGTTGTATTATTCATATTAAAAGTTCTAATTCACCTAGAAATGATTGCTATGTATAGTACAAGATAAGACTCCAGTTTTACTTATATCTATATTAGTGAATATAACCAATCATACCTGCATCAGTTATTAAATAGTTTATTAATTAATTCATACAGAACTAAGCCAGCTTTGTGATAAATCAAAAATCTGTATATTTGTGAATTGTTTCTGGGCTTGTTATTCTACTTGATATTTTCTTAGTTTGGACACCAGTACCACTGTTTTATTTACCATAGACCCATAATAATTAGTGACATCTCAAGAGGCAATTCTCCTTTCTTGTTCTTCACAGGAATGTTTTAGAAAATTCTGATAGGTTCTCTTGCATATAAACGTTAGAATCATCTTGACAAGATCTATAAAATAAGCTGCAGAGATTTTGATGTAAAATGTATCAAACCTATAAATCAGTTTGGGGATTATGGACATTTACATGTAATAGAAACTTCCCATTTATGAATCTGATACATGTCTCAATTTATTTAACTATTCTTTAGTTTCTCCTAAAGAAGCATTTTAATTTTCTTGAGAAGTAAACATGTTAGTAGTCTTCTAGGCATTTATTTTGGATGTAAGTATAAATGGTATCTGTTTAAAATACCGTATGTAATCTAAGAAAGTTTTTAGTAGTTGTTGCTGGCATATAAAAATGCAACTGGGTTTTGAATGAATTATTTCAGTAGTAGTAAACTCAGTAAAATTTTCTATTAAGAATTGTACCTTGTTTTTATATTTTTGTTTTTATATGTAGATAATTATGTCATCTGTGAATAATAACACCTTCAACTTTTTGTAAATAAATTAAAGGGCAAAGCAAAAAAATTACATTGTTGCATTCAGAGCTCTTGACCAATTATTTTTTTATTGGCAATGTCAAACATCCTAACATTTTCTAAAATTCTATGTCTAAGATTTTTAAAAACCACAGAATTGCATCACTAATTTTTAGACCCCTAATGCTAAATGTAGTCTAACTATATTATGATGTGTTTTATAGTTTAATGTTTCATTTGGTGTGCTTGTATAATGAATATGTTATGTTAATTTTATTCTTTCCTTTAGCCCTTTCAAAGGCAGCTAATTTTAACATATGTCCTAGGATTGGGAAAAATAAATATGACATCTGATACTTTCATGGTACTTTATAATTTTTTCAGAAAATATTTAAAGCTATTATGTTAATTGACCATAAGTATTCTATGAATTGAGATGCCAATAAATTATTTCACAGGCAAAAATTTAGTGAATATCAATTAAAAACTTTAAAAAATGGGTGTTGGAGACCTCTATCATATTTATTCCTTGTTAAACATATGCAATATTATACTGTAATTAAATTATAGCATTGATTTTTTTAACAAATAAAGATATTATAGGAAGATACCAATAGCAGCAAAAACATTGTTTCTTATTAAACCCAATCTCCTATTCTTGGCAGCTGAATAGTTTCTGCAACAATAGATGTTCCTGTAAAGCAAGGATCTTTTCTTATTAAATAAGAACTATATTGATCAATACTCGATAGGAGATAATCTAGAAAGAGGTATTTATTGTTCATCTAATTACCCAAATATATATAAATAAAACTATGTTGGCCAATGCACAACAGGTGATGAGCTCAAAAGAAAAAAAGCATTTAGTGTTAATTCACTCATATTCTCTTACCTAATCCTTGTGACAAATAGTGATACAGTATTTAGGAGTCACAGACCTCAGTAAACACGGAACTAAATGATTCACAAAGAAATTGACCTTACTTATTACTTTTAACTTTTAAAAACTATTTATTTTTTGGTTCTCACTGAGCTAACTGCTTTGGGTCACTTTTTGGCTTTTACTTCCTTATCCATCCAGCACATACAATATTTCCCTTTTAATAGCATTTTGTGTGTGCTGTTGAAAATCAATAACCTTGATTGATACACGTGATGGCTAGTCTACCAACTCAGTCAGACAGGGAGGGAGAGGAGAATTAAGATATTGCATTTTACCCATGTGTATTAACTCACCATCTAACATGGAAAAAAATAATGAGTGTAACCTTCACAATGGTGGAGTATAGGGAGCTTTTAAATAGGGAGTTTAATCTCCTTTAGAGCAAAGCCACACTCTCAGTTGCCCTAGGTTTTTGGCAGGATTCCCAGAAGCTGCAGTCATTCATGAGCCACACACTCTGTTCTTAGGAAAATTGCATTGGGATTCTCACACAGTGCAACCAGTGCTCTTGTTTTGGACATGTCAACTCTAAAAGACCCCTCGCATGTGTGCATACACATGCATGGTACTTAGCCACCACCAAAGATGGGTCACGGCAGGGATTTGAACCTTCAGTTGCAGGTAGTCCTAGTATTCCAAACCTGTGTCAACTATAAAACCATTCCCTCTGGCTGATAACTCTGGAATGAACATGTAGTTTGTG